>JAAALK010000082.1:16071684-16182013 GCA_019279435.1 Zizania palustris
CTAAGAGCTGCGAGTCTTCCTGCTAGCTTCTGAACTTGCTTCAAATTCTCTGGTGGAGCCATCCTTTGCAGCGCACTTATCTGTGTTGGGCTAGCTTCGATTCCCCTGCTCGAAACTAAGTACCCTAGCAGTTTTCCTGCTTGTGCTCCGAATATACATTTTTCTAGATTGAGGCGTACTCCACATGCTCGGAGGCTCTCAAATGTTTCAGCTAGATCTATGCTATGCTGGTGCTTTTGAGCACTTTTTATTACAATATCATCCATATAGGCCTCGACATTCCGGTCTATCTGATGACCTAGAGCCTTAGCTATTAAACGAGAAAAGGTGGCTCCGGCATTCCGCGGCCCAAAAGGCATTCTTACATAACAAAATACTCCGGAAGGAGTTATAAAGCTTGTCTTGGCTTCGTCTTCGCGTTTCTGCCATACTTGATGATATCCGGAGTAAGCGTCGAGGAAACTTAGCAATTTGGAGCCGGCTGTGGAATCTACCAACTGATCTATTCGGGGCATCGGGTAGGGGTCTCGCGGGCATGCTTTATTTAATGAAGTGAAGTCAATACACATGCGCCATTTGTTCGAGTCCTTCTTCCTTACAAAAACAGGGTTAGCCAACCACTCGGTATGGGCTACCTCCCTGATGATGCCAGCTCTTAACAATTTTTCTACTTCGGTTTTGGCAAGGCTTGCTCTTTCTGCTGACAGCTTGCGGAGCCCCTGGCGCACTGGCCTGGCCTTCGGGTTGACGAGCAGACTATGCTCTATGATGCTTCGATCGACCCCGGTGATGTCTTCGTCAGTCCAAGCAAATACGTCCAGATTTCTCCTGACGACTTCTTCTAACGAGGCAGCTATTTCCGGGGATAGCCCCTTGCCGAACTGTACTGGGTACTCTTTGCCATCTTTCGAAATTATTCTTGTCTCAACATCACCCTCCGGGCTTGGCTTGAGCGATGATCCCTTCTGAGGGTTCGAGGTCTCCGGCACTTCTTCGATGCTTTCCGCCACATTATGCACTTGCCGGGGGTCCAACGACTGCCCATGGCCATACTCCGTCCTCCGGGCTACAGCTTGGTCTCCTGAAATAGTAAGCACTCCACCTTGTGTGGGCATCTTGAGACAAAGGTAATTATGGTGTGCTATAGCCCCGAACTGGTTCAACATCCCTCGGCCGAAGATAGCATTGTAAGCGTATGGGGCGTCAACCACGTCGAAGATCACCTCTTCTACTTGGGCCAAAGGCCCCTCTCCGAAGGCAACCTCGAGGCCTATTTGGCCGAGGGCATCGAGAGGCGGTCCTAAGAACCCTTGAAGCGGCCGGGCTGCTGGAAGTAGATGCTTCCGAGGTATGCACATCTGATCGAAGGCCTGGGCAAAGAGTATGTCCGCGGAGCTCCCACCATCTACCAGGATCCTTCGGACCTCCACTCCTGCTATATCAACAGAAATGACCAATGGGTCAGCATGGGGGAACTTCACCCCCACAGCATCACTGGCGGTAAACGAGATGGGCACATGGGACCACTCTGGCATCTCTTCGGCGGAACTCGAGGTCCCAATGTGCCCGACCTCGCGGACGTACTCACGCCGCTGCCTTTTGGACATGCTTCCGAGGGTCCCCCCTCCGGAGATGGGCAGGACTACTCTCTTGCCACGGTCCAGCGGGTCTTCTTGCTTTGGTGGTGTCATAATGTTGGCCACCGGTAGCTGCATGGGGGCTTCAGGAGCACCACCTCGGACCACAGCTTGTACAGGCTCCGAGCGTGCCGATGGTAGGGCCCGATCCGAAGTACCCTGATCGGTACTTCGCTCAAGGTAGTCGCCCCAAAGGGCCAACACTGCCTTGCAATCCTTCATGTCATGGCTTCTATTGTCGCCATGCACGCAACAGAAAAAACTCTAGCGCCCGCCAGGCATCCTTTCTTGAGGCTTCGGCGGCCCGGCCTTGAAATTCTTCACTTGCTGGAAATTGGCAGGTGCCTTCGGAGCAGAAGGTGCAATGTTTAGCACCTCCGAAAGGAAATGCTTCTTTCCCCGCTTGTACTCGTTGAAGCGGTTGTCTTGCGGAGGTACAAGGGGAGCGGAGGCTTCGGGCTCCCTTTTGACTTCTCGGAGGGTGGGCGATGGTGCTTCAGCTCACTGAAGACAGCCTTCCTCCGCCTTGGCATACTGTTCGAAGTATGCCATCAGCTGCGCCACAGACGTCACCGACTTCCGATGGAGTTTGCTGAGGAGATCGGGATTCAGCACCCCTTCACGGGCAGCATCGACTACCGACGAGGTAGACAGGCCCTTGATCTGTGATTTGGTGTGGGCGAAGCGCGTGAAGTACTCCCAGAGGGTTTCTCCCACCCACTGCTTCACCTGGAACAAACTTCCTGTGGACATCGGGGCCACGAAGGTGCCTTGGAAGTTTCTCACAAATTTCTTCTTCAGCTGCTCCCAGGAACTGATCGATCCTGGCTTGAGGGACCAGAACCAGCGAAGTGCCACGCCTTCGAGGGCGAGGGGGAAGCATTTTGCCATAGTGCTTCGCACCCCTCCACTCGCTTCTATTGCCAGGGCGTATGAGCGGGCAAACTCTCTAGGGTCCGACCCCCGGAGTACTTGTGCAGTTTCGAGGCCTTGAATCTGGGGTCGAAAGGCACTCTCTGCAAATCCGAATGTAATGGAGACTCGTTATCGAAGGATGCATTCTCGGCTTCCTCCGGGACTTGGATAACTTCTGGGGGATTGTGGGTACCACCGTTTTAAGGCCCTCCTGGAGTTTTGGTGGAAGCTTGAGTGCGGAGGCGATTGGCGGCCTCTTGCCTCCACCTGGATACCTCCTCCTGAAGCCTGGCTAGTTGCGTAGCCTCGGTTTCGGGAGGGCCTTCATCTTCGTCGGAGGGCACTTCTGGGTCTCGGGAGCTGACGTAGTCGGTCTGAAGCACCGTAGGAGGAGCCAGAGGGCCCCGGGGTGCTCGACGCCTAGCAGTCTCGGTGGGAATCACCGGATTAGTCGAGGGTCCGGCTCCTGTGGTCCGAGGGGACCTTCGGAGGGGAGCTCCAGGTGGAACGCGTCCAACACCCCGGCGAGGAGCTCCGAAGCGGGGAACCCCAGCCCCGCGTCGAAGAAAGCTTCGAAGACGACGACCTCACCTTCTCGCGGCTGCGGGGCCGTCTCTCGACCAGGCTTCCTAGCCAGCGTCCCAGGACCAAGGCGGGCCCTGGTTGCTTGCTCGATCGACTCCTCTGTGCACGTGGACGGCCCGAGCTCCAAGGTCTGCTCTCGAAACCGCTCTGAGGCGGGGCGGAGCTCGCGCGCGCCGCGCGCCTCCGACGAGTCTGTCGCTGTCGCCGCAACCGCCGCCGCCATCTGGTGCTGCAAGAAGCGCGGGTCCATCGCCATTTTCGGGACGACGCTCCTCACCATTGCTCAAAGAGACGAGAGGGGGCTTAGAGCTCAGGAAGCGGGACGAATGATGGCTGAAGTGGCTAGAATGGGCGCAACAAGGTGAAGAAGGGAGAGGAGGCCGCGCAGCGAGTTATATTTAAGAGCAAGACCGTCGGTCCCTCTTCTGGCTCGATCGGCGTGTGAACGCGGCGGTTGCATGGCGCCGCATTTAAGGCCAACCGGCGCATCGGGGCACGGCGGCTCCCTGATGGTTCGCCTCCCCGATGCCGTTTGCGCACGCATTAACTGCTTCCGGCGGCGCCTGGCCGCCTCCTCGGGGCCAGAGGCCCCCGGTCAAGGTGTGCGTGCATCCCGCGAGCCCGATCAAACTCCTCTCGACCCGTCGGAGAGAGGATCCGAAGCGGTCCTCAACCTCCGGGCCCAGTCACGCCTCCCTGCTTCGGAGCTCCTCTGCATCCGTTGAAGAGGGCCGCGCTACGGCCAGACTCGGTACCCCACTGTAAGTTACGTCTTTATGAAAGTTGTCAGAATTATAGTGTGCGCTTCCACCCTCTCTTAACGCAGGGCTCCTGAGAGGAAAGAAGCGAGGGGCTACTGTTGGGGGAGATAATCCCGACGGCTGAAGGGGGCCCACAACCAGGGGGTCCGAGGCCTAGCACCGGAGGACACCCTCCGGGAGCAGGATACCGGAGGTCACCCTCCGGGAGAAGGATGCCGGAGGCCGCCCTCAGGCAGAAGGACACCTGAGGTCACCCTCCGGGAGAAGGATGCCGAAGGCCGCCCTCCGGCAGAAGGACATCGGAGGTCACCCTCCGGGAGAAGAACGCCGGAAGCCGCCCTCCGGCATAAGGACGCCGGGGGCCACCCTCTAGGAGAAGGACGCCGGAGGCCGCCCTCCGGCAGAAGGACGCCGGGGGCCACCCTCCGGGAGAAGGACGCCGGGGGCCACCCCCGGGAGAAGACTGCTAGAGGCCGCCCTCTGGGGGGGAATTGCCGGAGGCCCTCCCTCGGCCCGCAGTAGCGAACCCAAAGGGAGTGTTGGCGGGAAAAGGACTGGACAAGTACACGGGGGGACAGGATCACGATCCTGTGAACCGTGTCGGGCGGCGTAGGCAGCGCCCGACACGGCTGATACGCCGTCAGAGTCGAATCTTCCTGTCTGTAGTATGTATAGCCCGTTTTGTCTGTACTATTGACCGGCCGTTGATCGTGTATCCATTGGCGGTCCAGAGGCACTTGGCCCTCTGGATGGGGCGCCTTATAAATACCCCTCAACTGTAGTTGTAACGGACAGGCTCAAGGAGCATTGAATACCCTACTCTCATTTCCACTAAGAAAACCTGCTGGCCCGATCTGTCATTCCAACAGCGGGGAACCCCAGTCCCGCGTCGAAGAAGGCCTCGAAGACGACGACCTCCCCTTCTCGTGGCACTGGGACTGACTCCGAGCCCGGCTTCCTGGCACTCGATTCGGGCCAAGACGGCCCCTAGTCGCTTGCTCGATGGATGCGTCGGTGCTCGCCGATGGCCCCAGCTCTAGGGTCTGCTCCCGAAACCGCTCCGAGTGGGACGGAGCTCCCGTGAGTTGCGTGCTTCCACCGGGCCTGAAGTGGTCGCCGCCGCCGCCGCCACTTGGCACTGCAGGAAGCGGGGGTCTACCGCCGCGGCAGGAGCACTCCTCTCCACCATAGCAAGAGGAAGCGAGAGAAAGCAAGGGCTCAAGAGCAAGCGTTCGCAGTTAAGAATGCTAAGGAACCAAGCGAGTGGGCAGGAGAGGGCTTGGCCGGCACAGCAAGGGCTATTTAAGCATGGAGGCCGCCGCCGGTCCACCTTTCACCGCTCGGTGCGCGCGCGCGCCGGTCGCACGACGCTCGCATTTAAGACTGCTGGCGCCTCAGGTGCGCTCGTCTCCGACGGTCCGCCTCTCCCGCGTCGCCTGCATGCTTGTCGCATTAACTGTGCCAAGTAATGCACTAGCTCAGCTCCTCGGGCGCTGGAACTTGGCGATCAAAGCCACGTGGGCATCAAAATGACCGGTCAAGGCTTTTTCCTTTCGGAGGGGCGAGAAGCGACCAGCTCGCCGAAGGTGCTTTGAGATCGGCTCTCGGCCTTCGGGTCCGAGGACACTGCAAGGCTCCGAAACATCTCCGGAACGATCGAACAGGGCCGCCCCGCAGTGGGATTCAGTATCTCTACGTAAGTCGATTTCTTATAAAGATTATCGGAATTATCATGTGCGCTTCCACCCTCTCTTGTGCAGGACCCTCGAGAGGAAAGAAGCGAGGGGCTACTGTTGGGGGAGATAATCCCGACGACAGTGGGGAGCGTGAAGGCCTGTACGTCCCTAAAGAAAGGCTACGGCCGGAAGACCCGAAGCCCTACGCCGGAGGTACCTAAGCCTCCGAACGAGGAGACCGGAAGCCTCCGGGGGCTCTGAGGACGTGCCGGAGGGGCCCTCGGGGGGGGAAGCGACCGACCAGGTGCCGGAGGCCAAACTTCGGGCGGACCAGAGGCTCCGGAGGGAGGCCGTGCGTGGAGAAGACCCAGTCAAGACCGTACGGGGACAAGATCGTGATCGCCTGCGCTGTGTCGGGCGGCCTTTGCAGCTCCCGGCACGGCCAATACGCTGTCAGAATCACACCTTCTTGTATGTACTATGTAACATCTACCTTATCTGTACCACCGACTTGTGTCAGACCGAGTAGCAGTTGGGGCTTGGAGGTACCCGACCCTTCAAAGCGGATCACCCTATAAATACCCCCCAACTGAAGTTGTAAAAAACACACGATCCGAGAATACAGTTTGCGCATAGCGCCCATTACTTCCATCCACCGAGAAAACCTGTTGGTTCGATCCGTTGTTCCAACAATGATGTACCCTGGCTGTTGTGCACCAAAGGGTAGATGAATTTTATTCATATGCCTTTCTTAAAAGCAAGAATTTTACATGAATCATGTATGGATTTTACGTGGAATAATCTAATCTTATGGGAATTTCAGACAAAGCAGCTCAATCATTGTCGGAATCAAGCAGTTCAAAGTGAGGAACCTTATGGTTTGCCCCAAGCTACACATATATTGTTGGACCAGAAACGGTGACCAGAGGGGGGGTGAATGGGAGCTTTTAAAATTTCGGGCTAAAAACTAGCCTTCAGTTTTAGTTCTGTCTTCTGCGGAACAGGCTTCGAACACTACCTTCGAAGGTCTGGTTCGGAGATGTTTTGACAACTCCGAACACAGGCTTCGCAGGGGCAAAAGTTTGAAGCCAAGAAGACTTCGCTCTGCTCACAATCCTCGAAAATCTACTCTGCTAAGTCAGTGCAGTCTCCGCACACAGAGTGCTTCGAGCAGGCTTCGCACTTCACCCTTCGCAAGAGTGGACAACCCTCTGTGGACTTCGACCAGGTACTTGGCAGCAGCAACTGGTGCTGGGCTTTGTACACCGAAGGTCTAAACGCACACTAACAGACTTCGCTAGGTACACAGACACGATAAAATCACGGGCTTCGATCAGGGCTTCGCTAGTAAGCAGCGAGGTCTCGCCTCCTGTTACACAGAGCGACAGCACACTGAAAATCACACTTCGCACAAAACACACTTCGCCTAGACAGGCTTCGGTGCACTAAAACTAGCGAGGTATGCAACAAGCTCAAGCAGAAAAATGAACACAGAAGCAGGGCTTCGCTGCTTGAACAAGGAACACTGAAAATTAGCTCTCTGGATGAATACAACGTGTGTGGGGCTAGTACAGGAGCTCAACAGTAAATGCTCAAAGTGTTAAATGTTACCTACCGAGCCCCCATATTTATAGCCCACAGTTCACCCAAAGGAATTGACTACTTTACCCCTAGGGTTTACATTGGTTTTGTCTCTACAGAACTGAGGGGTACAAAAGGTAGTCAACTTTATTGGAGGCTTCTCTGTCATCCTTTGCAGAGGGGACAGCGCCAGCTTTTTGCAGAGCAGACACTGTCAGACTTGCAACCTTTGACCTTTCTGAAGCCCCCTTCGCACGCGAGGGGTGCGATAGCTTCGGTGAGAAGCCTTGAGCTAGATGGCCTTCGCTTCACCGAAGTCAGCCTTCGATACAGTGACGGTTTTGAGCCGAAGCCGTCAAAGCCCTTGGGCCTTCGCACCAACACCTCCGGAGTGGACCACCACGGCTTCGCAGCTTCGCCCAGCTCGAACTCCGTCAGTCCGTGTACCGAAGCCATGCAGGCCGAAGTACCACAAGACAACCACACTCCGAAGCCCCACCTTCGGAGTACCACCCTTTGAAGTCCCTCCTTCATCCAAGGCCTCCGCATGAAGCATTCCATGAGCACTTCGTCGCAGTGTCTCTCCCCGAGCACACTCCTCGACGAGCCTCACCCGGACCATGCCTTCGATGCGCCTCGACTTCTGAGACCTTCGTCGGGCACCTTCGAATGTCTCCCTCCGGAGCACACTTCGAACTCCTTGCCTCCGCAGAGGACTTGATCCATCCAACTCCGAAGTTACTCCATGTGGAGTACCTTCGAAGTGCCTCACCTCCGAGGACTTTGTCTCGGAGTACCTTCACCCGGAGCCACGCTCCGCACTCTCTGCCTTCACCTGGCGCACCTCGACCCGAGGACCGACCCAGACCCCTTCGCAGCCACCGTGATGGAGCTCCCTGCTCCCCTGGCATCAAGCCTCCCGCTTGACCCAGGTTCACCTGCCGCGAACCTGTCCGTCGCCTTCGAAGTCCCTACGCACCACAGACAAGCAGACAAGTGTATCCAGTACTCCGGAGACCTCTCCGGGTTAGCACCCTCCGGTACACACTCCGGTGTACCGCCCAAAGTACCGAAGCCTTCGGTACAGACCCAGTCATCGTGTACTGTCGGACCCCTCCGACAGGCACACTCCGCTGCAACAGCTGCAGCAACCAAACCACCGAACACCCTTCGGTGAAAACACCTCCGAACATCCTTCGGAGGTCCAACCTCCGAACCCCCTTCGGAGGTAACCCTTCGAACCCGAGGGTAAATGCCTGTCAATCATTCATCACAAGCACCAAAACCAACACTTGGTTTCTCAGATATGCATGTTGCCATGTTGAAAACGTCAGTGTCTGCACAAGGAATCAAATGCCCAGCATTTTGCATGGACCGGATGGCACCTGGCACCCCTATTTTGCTCGAGACAAAAGGACCATCTTTTCTTGGATTATGCCGACTATTTCTAAATTTTCTCAACGATGGTTGTGACATCGATTGTCGTCGCATGTTCCCTTTTGTCGTAGTGTATTCTTTCTCCTCGTGAGCTAAAAAAAGAAATGTATACCACTTAATCATTAATAGAGACTAGCCCAATGCCCGTGCGTTGCTACGGATTAAAATATTTTAAAATTAGTATATCAAATCTAATCACAAAATGATAGAGTAAAAAATATTTTAAAATTATTATATCAAAAAGTGTACTACAACTTACTTATCAATCAATATTAGTTTTTATAAACTAATATAATATTTATAAATTAAGATAATATAATCACATAATGAGTGAACTCTAGTAGAATTTATTTTTTAAATGACAAAAGAATATTCAGGAACTACAATCTAAATCACAAAAAGAATCTTTTATTTCTATAATCTATAATTCATTGAGTTTATAATAAAATTTAAAACAAACAAAATTACAAAGTTGTATTGGATAAAAAACAATTCATGTTTTTAAAGAAAACAGTAGGACATATGATATCAAGAAATATATATTGTTCAAATATGACATTTTGCAAATTTCAAAAATAGAATATGAGTTGTGTCCAGGATTATATTTTGCAAAGTTTCTGACAAGTACATGTCTGTTTCATAATTTATCTGCTTAGAATATATAATCATAGAGCAGCTTTTATTGTTCCATGGTTGACACCATCCTCCTTTGCAATAAAGGTTAGCAGGTCACAACGAAATCAGTTTGTTTTTAACATACAACTTTCGCTTTTAGAGAACTTTAACTGAAAATAAAATCTTTAATTGAAACCGGACTCTTTATCCATAGCTGATCCTTGAGGTATTAGCTTTCTTATGACCAAGATGATGTAGGTGGGATCAATTGTTGTTGTATCAAGTAACTGCCGATAATTACAAACAGGGTGGTCCCACCATGGCATGGAGCCCGATGTCAGTGGTGGTGTAGAGGGGTGGGAGAGATGAAGGGTCGGAGGTAACCCCCCACCACCACCACCGAGCCCCTCGCCGCACTGAGCTCTCTCGGCTGCTGCACCTCGGGACGAGCACCCAAGGAGGCAATAGGCACAACCATTCCTAGATTCACTCGTCCACGACCCGCGACTCCGCTTCCATCGCTGCTGCTGCTGCTCGGTTGAGCGGAGTGGCTTGGGGTTGGGGCGTTGGTCGCTTGCTGCGCCAATGCAGTGAGGTGTGGGCATTGGGAGAGAGGAGGGGGGAGTTAGGAGGAGATGGGGTGCGCGCAGTCACGGATCGAGAACGAGGAGGCGGTGGCGCGATGCAAGGAGCGGAGGCAGTGGATGAAGGTGGCGCCGCGACGGTGATGGCGCGGAACGCGTTCGCTGCCGCGCACTCAGTGTATGCCATGTCGTTGTGGGACACGGGAGCCGCGCTCTCCGAGTTCGCTCACGGGGAAGGCGTGCCGCCGCCGCCGCTAGAGGCGGGGACCGCAAAGGCAACAATGCAGGGGGCGTCGCGTTAGACTGGCTCGCGCTGGGCGGGATCGGTGGCGTGGGCATGGGAGGAGTATCGCCGACGTCGGTGGCGGTTGATGCGATGTTTCCGCCCCCGCCGCCGCTTATGGAGTTCTCTTCGTCGCCAGCGAAGATCCACCGCTCCAAGAGCATGCCCTTGCCCCCACAGACCAAGGCTCACGTCATTCACCACAACGGCTCGGATTTGGGTTGTTGCTGGCATTGGCGTTCCGTCGAGCGTCGCGCGCGTGAGCAATGTCGCCTTCCTTGTAGGAAGGAGATCACTCGCCGCGCGCCGACGAGAAGAGGGGTGGAGCCTAGAGGGATGCATCCGAAGCTTGAGGGGGAGGCGACTACGGATGGGGGTGGCGCCACCGCGGAGGTCAGGTCCCCGTGACCTGGCTACTTCCGGCAGCGCAGTATGTACGCCGCGGATCCGGACGGTGCCGAGGCCACGCCGCGCAAGGCGTTCGACGTGGAGAACCCTCCGGGCGTCGGCGCCGACGCTGCCACAGGGGCAGGGGCAGGGGCTCCGGCCAAGCAAGTCTGTCGCCAAGCTGGAGTCACTCGAGCGGGCGGAGCGCGCCGCGCTGGCGCCAGCGGTCGTTCTCAAGACGAGGTTCTACATCCTGGTGTGGTACGCGTTCAGTACCTGCCTCACGCTGTGAGTGCTGCTCGCCTCTGGATCTCTCCTCATGCTGTGAGTGCTACAAAAATGGCGGCCTGAACCCTTGGTTGTTTGCTTGCTGGGTAGATACAACAAGACGTTGCTAGGGGACAAGCTGGGCAACTTCCCGACGCCGCTGCTGATGAACACCGTGCACTTCGCACTGCAGGCGGCGCTCTCCAAGATGATCCTACTCTTCCAGTCCAAAGGGCTGGACAACGCGGTGGAAATGGGATGGAAGGATTACTTTATGAGATGTGCCACACGTCGACCTACTGCGGGTGTGGACTGCGAGGGAGTGAGGTGGGTGGTGCGTCCGTGTGTAGGACTCACCATCACCACCAACTCCTCTTTTTAGGAGTAGGAGATATACAATCCTTAACCATTAATATTTTGTCTATTACTTTATATACTGGTTTTTTTATGTTATAGAGGAACTGGTTCATAGGAGATACTAAGGGTGTGTTTGGTTCTGCTGTGAGCTGTGAAAAAGCTACTGTGAATTGCCTGCTGTGAAAAAGCTGTTGTGAGCTGCCTCCTGTGAAAAAGCTCAAAGTCGTTTGGTTGAAGCTGCTATGAAAAAACTGTTGTGAGCTGACTGTTTTTTATAACTTACGTAATTTTCATCATTATAATATTCTATACATATATATAAATAGGAAACACTCAACATTGATGCAACTAAATAACTAAAAAATATATTAGATAAATAAAAAGTGCATAGTTTATTTTATAAAGTAACCGACAACCACATATTATCTCATGAAATTGTGCAAAACAATACAAACCATAATAATGTTAAATCAATTAAGACACCTCGAATTCATACTTTTTAATCTGAACTAAAAATCAGAAAGCAGAAAAGCAGGGTCCACACTACTTCCAAATTTGTACTAGAAAAAAACTATTTTTTCACAGCAAAAACAGTTTTAGTAAACTCGTTTGGTTCAGATTCTGCTTTTTCATAGCAGAAGCATTTGAAAAACAGAACTAAACGCACCCTAAAGTACCCCTTGTCCGGCTTCCCGCTGGCTTCTCCTGTCAACGGCGAGTACAAATGATGCAGAAAGTTTGATTCATACAAATACGTCACAATTGACGCTCCTTTAGATTTCTTAACTATTTCTCAAATATAAGTCATTTTATAACACATGGGACCTTTTTCATGTTTTGTCTTTGAAATAAATGTTATTTTCTCACAGATAAATAACTCAATTTTTCTAAAGCAGAATAAATAAGAGACAATAAAATTATCCCAGTAGATTTTTTTAATTCTTATGCACAAATCCAAAACAAATTATATTAGTTTATTAATTTGAATTTTGAAAGTTTGCATCAATCTCAATACACATTTTTTACAATTTATACCAGTGCGCTGCGTAGAATTTTTAAAAATAATCATTTTTAATTTCAAATTACAATTTATTATTTGTATTTTAAAAAATTATAAAACTAGATCTTATCAAAAGACTCGTGTCGACCAACTATTATTATAAAACATCCCGGTGCATATACACTGAATTTACGTAGATCTTTTGCCTCCATTTGCATATGAACATTGAACCGCAGTAGTAGTGAACGGTGGTTTGTTGGAGGGTCGTGTCACACCGTCATCTTGTGCAGCACAACTGTTTCCGGTCTACGCCTACGCTTGCGTACAACGCTGTCGCTAAGGTCCAGCCTCGGGCCGTGTATAGGCGAGTTCAATACTTCATTTACTCCCTCCTCGGTTGCATATCATAAATATTTGGCTTTTTTATAAATTATTATTTTTAACTTTGACTAAATTTAACAACAGATACATCATTAAATTAGTTTTATTAAATTAACCATGAAATATGTATTAGTATTATATTTAGTTAATGTTGCAGATATTAATAGATTTTTATTAAACTTGGAGATTTCTGGGCTTTCCTATGTTTGCACATGCTCAAAGTACTGTAGCATTGCACTGCTAGGGCCGTCCTAACTCCCAATGTTATAACTAGAATTAGAATGATTTTCATAGTATTAAATAAAATGACACATATGATCAAATGATGATTTCCATAGTATTAAGTACACATATGATAAAAGGTGATATGTCAATATATTAAATAAGAAAAGATAAAGAAACTAGGTTTTACATTCGAAGTATAATGAGAGATAAGTGATATTAAATTAGTAGTGTGCATTAACATAATTAGATCTATGATTAGTTTCTACTTTCTAGGTGATATTAAAGACATGGAAATTACGTATATATGGTGTCTAGCATCGTGACTGTATTGGTTCATGTAGAAGCCTTTGTTGTAGCTTTCCTTCAGTACTGTTGCACTGGAATAATTGAGCCATATGCTCTCTTCTAGCATTGATCTTGCCAGGCTTGACCTTCAACAGAAAAGGGCTACCCACACATCTTTTTCGATAGAGACAAGAATACAGAAAACTGAAGTTGAAGTCGTCGTCTAAATGACGAAAAGCGAAACAAGATGGCTCAGATTGGGTTTGATTCCATTGGACCTGTCAATGTCCATCATCTTGAATCTTTGCAAATGACCAATTGTGACATCCTATAACTAGATTTACGATGCTATCGAAAATGAAATCCAAGAAACCACCTAACCACAGTACAATAAGCTTAACAATTTGGTAGGGCACCACGAGTTTAATTGGCTTCCGTTGAAACCTTATTCTAATCTGGAGGGGCAGGTGAGGAAGAAGGCAATGATTCTTGCTCTCTTTTGCCACCAGAGGAGACTTCTTTCTCAATTTCTGGCTTTGCTGTCTCTAACTGTAGAATTGTATCATATGTTCATATATATAGACAAATCGTAATGATGTGCTTGGGAATAATACTTAGCTGGACTTGTAGTTTTTCCAACTAATGTGGTTGTTGATTATATTCCCCAGCTTGATTAACTACTACACAATCAACAACTGTTCTAAGTTTTAAATTTTCTCCCTTCTATGATGTTTCCTTCTGTTTTTTTGGCTCTGAACCTACAATGGTGTAATTCAACGTGCAAGAACAAAATTTAGAATTGATCAATTGAAAGAACGAGATGCCTAACTTGTAACCATTTCTTGAACAAAGAACCAAGTTCTCCTTGCTCCAGAGCTCTGATCATAAGCAATTCGGTGTATTTCAAAACGACTTTACACAAATTCAGCACAAATTTGCTGCCAAAACATGGGTAGTTGATCCATTCTATCTCTACTGTCAGTGTGTCATACCAAAGCTGCAAACCAAACTCCCCGAGTCAAGTTAGCTGCACCTGCACAACTCTGGAATGTTTGCGTCATCATGACGTCATCACCCCCCGTGTCTCGCCGGCGCCGACGTGCGCCGAGCCGCCTCCGCCACGGCCTCCTCTTCCCTCTGTTCTTCCCTTATCGCTTCGATCATAGCGACCACGCGCTCCAAGACGACCTCTTGGTCATCGTCGTCGTCGCCAACCACCACCGCCGTATCCCTTGCTCGGTCGGCGTAGTAGCAGACCACGGCACACCGGCAGACGGGGCAGGTGTTCCGCATAGCGAGCCACTGGTCGATGCAGGGAGCGTGGAACATGTGGCCGCACGCCGGGACGACCTTGACGTCATCGTCGTCGGCGAAGGCCTCGAGACAGACGGGGCAGTCCTCCACGAGCTGCCCCTTCTTGGCCCCGGCGCCGGCGATCGCACTGGAGTAGGGAAGCACGGGCAACGCCGCGCCAGCGGGTGGGAGGAGAACGCTGGGTACCCGCTCGCGGAGCTCGCGCATGACGCGCCGTCGCGCGCCGGCGATGGCGCGCTGCCGGGCGCAGCGGCAGTAGGTGCAGAGCAGGATGAAGCATAGCACGATGGAGACGAACACCACGGCGGTAGCTGCCCCAGACGAAAGGTTGAAGTGGGCCCGTCCGGACGTAGGGACGACCGCCGGCGTGGCCTGCGGCCCGTCGCCCGGCGCCGGGCGCCTCGTGTCCACCGCGGCCATGCGAGGACCTGTGTGCGCGACGCGCGCTCTGCCGTCGTCTGCGGGCGTCTGTCCTTGGGAATGCGAGGAGGCGAACAGAGTTTTAGCTGGGTACAGGTGGCATTTCTACAGTTTGAAGCAACTTTGTGTTTGGTGGCACGCTGACTACATTATCTCCTTGGCTATTTTCTTGTCTCAAAATATCAAAATTCAGGATTGATGAGACATTTTATAGTAAATCTACATAGCTATTATAAAATGTTTAATATAATCTTAGGTTACTACATTATAAATGGTGGGAGTAGCTATTTGTAAAATTTAAAAGTCTTTTAAATAGTAGATCGTAAAAATCAATAATTGTAACTTTAAAATAAATTAGAATTTAGAAGCTAAAATATATAGGCTTGTTTGATGACTTTCTAACAGGTGCAACTATTTTTAAAATCTTAAATTCTTCTGAACATTTGAAAATTTGGATCTAAACTATAAAATTCAACAACTGCATAATATATAAATAAACTAAAATAAAAAATTAAAAATATCAGTTTTTCTATATTCTTATTAGTTAGGTACTCACTAGTTTATTCATAGAATCTAAAATACTCCCAAACTGCTCCAAATCTAGACTATAATCAAAGTTTTTTTGTTTCAAAAACAAAATATTATGTATTTAATATTATCATATATACCGACAATCTATTTTTAGGTGTCAAGGGAACAATTATGAATACGCACAATATAAGGACAAATGACACAAGATTATTATTAAAAAATAAGGCAATTTTAGAATGGAGTATTTTCAACAAAAAATAGAGCATTCTGTTTAATTTCTATAAAAATCCAATAAAATTGTCGTGTTCCAAAGGATTTACTAAATTTTATGTATAAATCATTGTAATTTTTTTCACAGGTTTTATCTGTTTGCTAAGCAAAATACACCTCTTAAACTGAAAAAAGTGGATACATTAACTTGCAAAATTAACTCTCAATCAGTTACCGCTAACCTGACTTGATTAACGGTTTTGTTCACTCTATAGGAGAACATGTCTTTAGTACTGTTAAAAAAACCCTTTAGTCACAAATTTTAAGTCGGTATTATCCATCTAGCACTAAAGGCAAAGGATGTGACACATTACTATCTCTATCTAATAACAAGAGGCAAACGAAAAAACTCAGAAAGAAAAGTTCAAGATTCAAAGACATACACTTCTCCTCAGTGAATGTATATTTGCATTAAGATATTCTCCCTCGTTCATTATACAAGAATGTTTCTTTGGAAATGTATGTTTTCTCCCCCTTTGGCAATGCAAACATCAAGGATAAAAAACAATGTGAAAGCATGAAAATACAAATAAAATGCATACCTACAAAGCTTCACATATAGATTACAAAGCACTCGTAAGGACTAGAGATATCAACATACAGGAAGAGGTAAGAAATATAACTCAATGGGGAACAAAATCTTGAAGTGATTCCATGTTATAAGCACGAGAGTGTAGCAAGTTTTGATCATGTTGTTCAAAAATTCAAAAGATGTCACCACAAAAGCATCTACAGTTCCATGAAGAGTATAAATATTAGAGAAACTAAGGCTATGACAAGTTGAAACGGAGCAACCAAGTTCAGTTCAACAGGTTATGCAAATGCCTATAAATCAAACTAAGCCATAGTTCGACAATAGAAAAACTAGCATGATACACAAGTGAACTGTCTTATTTGATGTCTTTAATATTTTTTGTATATTGATCATCAAGGCACCTCTTATCCAAGTAAAGTGTCACCAAGTGGTTATGGCAAGCACCTTGAGGCTTCAAAATGACATTGGCATTTTTCACATTTTGATCATCAAGTTGCCTCTTATCCAAACAAAGTGTCACTGAGTGATTACAGCAAGCACCAAGCTTCAAGACAACCATATTGGATCAAATTTTAAGCTCAAGAACTTTAAAAAGTTTTACGACATATAGTTTTTCACAAAGCCAAAGTAAGTTATGCCTTTACAACATAGAAGATAACATGCTCTCCCAAGGTTTAATCATAGGCTAAATATTTATATAAACAAACAACATAGTGCAAAGTTCTCATGGTGCTAAACTGAACAAAACAACCTAGCTCAAGCTTTTCACAGAACTAACCCTAATATAAGCACTGAATAGGCTAAATCAAAAACCTAAGGGTGACATGAGATTAAATTCATATGTTAAATTCAATATCAGAAAAGATAAGCTTGCTCAACATATATTATCCTAGGTTTCAATAAGAGCATAATAAGCTTGCACAAATTGTAATACATCTACCCCTCTTAGTACAAATCTACAACTAGTACAAGAAAGTGCACTCGACATATAAGTGAAGCTCAACTAACATGATAATCTTATAAGATGATATATAAATGCACCAAATGTAAGATAGAGTATGTACAACGAACAACTCCTCTCACAAAATGCCATAGGGATGACACACACCAAGTTCTCCTCTTAAAAACACAAATCTTGTAGCATCGAAAGGCTTAGTGAAAATATCGGCCAACTAGTGTTAGGTGTGAATGTAGCTCAACTTAATGTCTCTCTTCTCATTGTAATCTCTTAGAAAGTGGTATATCACCTCTATGTGTTTGGTTATGGAGTGTTGAACTAGGTTGTTAGCTAGGCTTATGACACTAGTGTTATCACACAGAAGTGACACGCTTTTGAAATCCAACTCAATATCCCTCAAGTTAGCAACCGTCTGCAAAATTTGTGAGCAAAAGCTAACAGCAGTTACATATTCCAATTCAACAGTAGATTGTGCAACACTAGAGTATTTACAAGAAGACCAACACACAAGAGAAGAATATGAGTTGATCTCCCATCATCGACATCTCAAACTCTGTACTAACTGTTTCTGAAAACTTGTCCACAAGTGCATGAGAAGAGCCACCAAAAATAATATCATCCACATAAATCTGAACAAGAAGAAAATTTTTGCCATACCTTAGAGTGATTAATGTTTTGTCTACCGATCTCATCTTATACCCATGCACTAACAAGAAGGACCTAAGCCTATTATACCAAGCTCTAGGTGCCTTCTTAAGCCAATACAATATTTTGTTAGGCTTATATACCTTATGGGGATATTTTGGTTTCTCAAAGCTAGGGGCTGCTTTGAAGAAATTATGCCCAAGAAAATTCTGTTTGAATCGGAAGTTCCAATTTGGAATCAGATGTTCCAATTATTTTCTGAATTAGAGATAGAGAGTTCAAACTAGAAGTTTTGATTTGGGATCAAAAGTTCCGATGGGTCGATCGGAAGTTTCGATAGGGGTATCGGAAGTTCCGATAATTTATGGGTAGCAGACCGAGAGTCTAGATCAGAAGTTCTGATCCAGGATTGGAAGTTCTGAGGTGGACGAAATAGATTAGATATATTAGGCCTTAAGGTGGATTTGAGCCCAAGGTCCTAGCTCTATATAAAGGGAGGAGGAGGCCGTGGAGATAGATTAATTGTAAATTAAATCAGATCAAAACCCTAACCTCCACACCTCTCCTCTCCCATCTAGATCTCAAAGGTTGAGATCGGGATTTCTTTTCAGTTCTCATGATCAGTGCTAGCACGCCGGTGTGAGATCAATCTCATCCTTGTACGCATGGACTCCATAGAGGTGCTACACAAATAGCGGTGCTCGTGGGCTTCTCCACGTGGACATCACTAGTCTTCGTCGATTGGATCATTAGGGAATAGACGTAGCGAGATGAGGATAAGCGAGAACACACTTCCCCAATATCTTCTTCTGCTGCACTAGCACGTCTCACGTTAGAAGGTAACGATTCATGATCTCTCACGCGCATGGTTCCAGGGTTTGGGGGTGAAATTTTTGAAATTGTCGGCTAACGTAGCTTCCCCATGTCCCAACAAAGGTACCAGAGCCTTCATGAGTAGTGTCCGATCTAGATCGATCACGTATGGAGATACATGGTGGAAAATAGATTAGATCTATTTTTCCATTCGTTGAATTTTGTAAGTTCCGAGGTATCGGAATTTCTGACGAGTCGAAAGTTTCGATATTTGATCAGAAGTTCTGATCCTGATTTAATTCAAGACAGAGATGGCAAATCAGAAGTTCCAATATCGGATTGGAAGTTCCGATATCAGATTGGATGCTCTGATATCAAATTGGAAGATCTGATCCACCAAAAACTAGAAAATCCGAGCCTGTTGAGCTAGAATTGTCAGATCGAGATATCGGTCACTTGTCGACTCTTCGGCTAACTTTGTTTTGCAAAGAATGATGTGATTGGTATGGTCTTGTTGAGTACGTATGAGATGCATTGCATGTAATTAATATGGTCAGCATGTCATGATTATTTACAACCCAAGGTTGTTCAATGGTTGTACAACCTGCGTGTCGACTTGTGATGCTTCGACTCATGTAACTAGTATAGGTGCTATTATTTTTAATAGGCTACTACAGGTTCCTAGAGGTCAGAATCACACACAAATAATGGGAGCCATGGAGATGGAGATCACCATGTGAAGGGGCCATACTATGTCATAGTCAATGTGTTGTCTATGGTGCTTACTTATGTTCCTATCATACTATTCTTACATGTTTCGTGCACAATAGGGAAAGTCACCTTGCTAGAATAGTTTTACCTCAGAAAATTAAGTATTGATGCTCTTTTCAATAGCTGTACCTACCAAGGATCTTGATCATCAATAATGGGTATGCCAAAGTAGGGTGCTATCTTTTATCTTGACTAGTTAGGGTGGAAGTCGGAATACCACATGCATTGTATTGGTTTGCTTAGCAAGGCTATCAAAACAGTATTGGGCCTTGGGGCATGGAGTTGGACATCGTGCATTGGATGCTACTCCAATGAACACGAGTCACATAGTCACATATGATATGATTAGCAAAGTGTTACTTAGCTATGTCAGTTAGCTTCTAGCAGTGATGTCAAAACTCACTAGGAGTTAGTTGAATATGTATCTTGTCACACTATTAGTCATTAGAGGGAAAGTGACTATTTTCAATAGTGTTACATGTTTTATTAGATAAAAGATAAACATAACATAATGTTGAACCTTACATTAATTATGTAGATCATGGCATCCATTGTGAAGAACACATCAGTTTTTAATTTGTGATCGATTCTTTTTAGAACAAACTTTATAGACTGGTATCAAAATTTAGGAATTGTTCTCAACCAAAATAAAAATGAACATGTTCTAGAGGAACCCCATCATGATGAACTAGCTAATAGTATAACTGCAGTTGATAGGAGAGTTTATGAGAAGCACTCAAATGAGTCATTTGATGTCAGTTGTTTTATGCCCGCTAATATGTCCTCTGAGCTTTGGAAGCAAGATTAGAATAAGGATCCCACAATATGATGAAGGAACAGTGCCCAAGAAAATTCCGGTAGGATCAGAAGTTTCGATTTGGAATAGGAAGTTCCAATTATTTTCTGAATTGGAAACAGTGATCTCAATTCGGAAGTTCCGATATGGTATCGGAAGTTATGATAATTTATTGTTGGTGAAATAGAGAGCTCAAATCAGAAGTTCCGATATAGTATCAAAAGTTACAATAATTTCTAATTTAGAGACAAAGAGTTGAAACCGGAAGTTCCAATGCGTATCGGAAAAATTGCCCTTATTGGAAGTTCCGACAAGAGGTATCAAAAGTTTCGATGTTACCTGGAATTGGAGTCTGAGACCCCTGATCGGAAGTTCTGATATTTGATCAGAAGATTTTATGCGGGCATAACAGATTGAATTTTTTGGGTCTAGAATTGTTTGAAACCAATCTATTGATTTCGATTTATTGGAGACCAGCAGCTCCCACCTCTATATAAAGAGAGGAGGAGGAGGTCTGGGAAGAAAGAAGTTATTGATAGTTTAGACCTAGCCACCAAGAACTCCTCTCTTTCCTTTTTTGGTCTCAAAAGTTGAGATTGAGAAATCTGTCGTTTCTCACGAGTGATGCTAGCACTCCGATGTGGGAAGGATCACATCCCTATACGTGTGGATACCATGGAGGTGTTGCTCCAATAGCAACACTCGTTGACCTCTTCACGTGAACACCTTCATCATCTTCGTCGATTGGATTGCCGGGGAAGGGCCGGAGCGAGGCGAGGATCAATGAGGACACGCTTCCCTGACATCTTCTTCCACTGCACCTACCACGTCTTGTGATAGAAGGTACCGATCTATGATCCCGCACATGCATGGTTCTTAGGCTTGTTGTGAAATTTTTGAAATTGCCAACTAGCGTAGCTTCCCCATTCCCCAATAGTGGTATCAGAGCCTACGTGCATAGTGTTTGATCTGGATCCCTCATGTATGGTGATACATGATGGAAAAATAGATTAGATCTATTTCTGTCCACAGAAAATCGGAAGTTCTGATGCCAGATTAGAAGTTCTGATGTTTGTCAGATCGGAAGTTCCGATATTGAATACGACTCAATATAGAGAGCAATTTTGCTACCAGGAGTTCCAATATTGATTGGAAGTTCCAGTGGATCAGAAGTTCCGATATTGGTTTTTAATCGATACAGAGAACAATATTGCAGTCGGAAGTTCTGATTTGGAATTGGAAGTTCCGATCCAATTCAATCACTTTTAGATTCTTCGCCTAACTTTGTTTTGCAGAGAATGATGTGACTGACATGACCATGATAAATGTGATGTATGAGATGCATGCAATGAATGTAAATTAAATATGGCCTGCTTGTCATTAATATTTACAACCAAGGCTGGTGTACATTTGCATCCCACGCATTAAGAATTGATGCTTTGACTCACCTATCTAGTATAGGTGCTATAGTGATAAACTAGTATAGTACTTAGAGGCCGGAAGCACACACTCAATGATGAGAGCCATGGAGATGGAGATCACCATGTGAAGAGGGCCATACTATGTCACAATTAATTTGATTGCATGTGATGATTTCTTATGTTCTTGTTATACTATTCTTGTATGTTTCGTGCATGCTAGGATGTCACCTTGCTAGAGTAGTTTTCCCTCAGAAAATTAAGTATTGATGCTCTTTCCAATAGCTACACCCACCAAGGATCTCGATCATCGATAGTGGGTCTGCTAAAGCAAATTGCTATCTTTTATCTTGACCAGTTGGGGTGGAAGTCGTACTTTCACACGCATAGTATTGGTTTGCTTAACGAGGCTATCAAAACGGTGTTGGTCCTTAGGGCATAGAGTTGGCATAGAGCATTGGATGCTTCTCCAATGACAAGAGTCACATACGATGTGATTAGTAAAGCGTTGCTTACCTATGTCACCTAGCTTCTAGAAGTGATGCCAAATCTCACAAGGAGTTAGAATGAATATGGATCTTGCGCCACTATTAGTCATTAGAGGGAAAGTGACTGTTTTAAAATAGTGGAACATATTTTATTGGATAAAAGATAAACATTGCATAGTGCTGAACCTTGCATTTATTTTTTATAGATCGTGACACCTACTACTACTGTTAATAGCACTCCAGTTTTTAATTTGCGATCTATTCTTGAACGAGAGAAATTGTCTGGAACAAATTTTATGGATTGGTACCGAAACTTGAGAATTGTTCTTAAGCAAGAGAAAAAGGATTATGTTCTAGAGGAACCTCACTCCGATGAGCTAGGAGAGGATGCTTCTACAGCAGACAAGCATGCTTATGAGAAGTATGCTAGTGATTCCGTGAATGTTAGCTATATGATGCTTGCCTACATGTCCTTTGAGTTTTAGAAACAATATGAGGAACATGATGCTTACTATATGATTGTAGGTCTCAAGGGCATGTTTCAGATCCAGGCAAAGGCTGAGAGATACAATGTGTCTAAAGCCTTGTTTGGGAGTAGGCTAGCGGAAGGGAGCCCAACGAGTCCTCATGTGATCAAGATGATTGGTTACATTGAGACTCTAGATAGAACGGTTTCTCCACTAGATTCATACTTAGCTATTGATGTGATTCTCTAGTCGCTCCCACTTAGCTTTGAGCTATTCATCATGAATTACAACATGGTTGGACTGCATGCGATTCGATCTCTAGTGCAAAGCCTAAACTGACTAGAAAGTCCAAGTCAGGTCCTACTAGCTCTGATGTGTGCCACCACTGCCACAAGCTTGGTCATTGAAAGTGCAATTTCAAGGTGTATATAGAAGAACAGAAGAACAAGAAGGGAAGTGTGACTTCCGCTTCAGGTATTAATGTTAATGAAATTAATCTTGCTACTAGTGCAAATTATTCATGGGTATTTGATATCAGTTCGATGATTCATACTTGCAAATCATTGCAGGAGTTGAGTATAATAAGAAAGTGTGCTAGTGGTGAGTTGGATGTCTACGTAGAGAATGGTGCAAAAGTTGCAACATTGGCCATCGGTGTTTATTCACTGTCACTACCTTCAAGACTAGTTTTGGAGTTGAATAATTATTATTTCATTCTGGCCTTAAGTAGAAACATTATATCTTCTTCATGTTTAGAGGAAGATGGTTTTGAATTCGTAATAAAGAACAAGTGTTGTTCAATATTTTTCAATGGCATGCTCTATGGTGTTTGTCCATTAGTTAATGGATTATATATTCTGAGTCTTGCAGATGCACACGTTTATAACATTAGTACTAATAAACAATGACTCAATAATTGGAATCCTACCTATGTTTGACATTGTCGTTTGGGTTATATAAATGAGAAACACATGCAAAAGCTCCATAGTGATGGACTTTTGGAGTCATTTGATTTTGAATCATATTGTTTATAGCAAAAATGGCATTAATGGTCAAACTAGGCAAATACGGGAAAAAAGTATTTTTGACCAAAAATATTTCAACCTAGCAAAGGCCGGTCTGATCAGCTATGGTAGGCCAATCCAACCGGCCAGGTCCGGTCAGACCGGATCCATGGGCTCGGTCAGACCGGCCAGGGTCTGGATTTTGGATCTGAGTGGGATTCGAGGTATTTTCGCCCAAAACTTATCTCAACAGAGTTTTAGATGCATCTAACTCTATCTCTAGCCAGGGATAACTAGTCCACCCCCTATAAATACTAGGGGAAAGGCCGATTCAAGCCCCCCAACATACCAATCCAAAGCCCTCACTTTGAATCGTTTTTAGTTTCTTTACTTTTCCGCATCTTCGTGGGTTTTCTTGAAAGCCCTCCGTCCGCCGCGTCCGTAATCAAGGTAACCCTTGCTGGTTCGCTTGTGAACCTCCCGTTAATCCACGTAACAGATTGCTATCCTTTTTATCGGTTTTATCACCCCTATCTGGCAATTTGGCCCTTTGGCTGAATTGTGTTTGATCTATTATTGTTTTTGCAGGCCAATTGTCTCATTAAACATCCTCGCGAAGTTTGGGAGCAATTGGGGATCGTTAGCGACGGTTGCCGAGGCTCAACAGATCGGATCTGTTACCCCGGTCCGACCGACGTTGAGGTACCGGTCTGACCGGAGCCCCTAGTCACGCCGTTGTCAGCAACATCCGGTCCGATCGACGGCCCTCCGCCGGTCCGACCGGGATTCTTCGCACCGGGCGCGGCGAAGCCGAAGTCTGAGCCCTCCGAAGCCCTGCGCGCCGGAGCTCCACGCGATCGAAGGTCGATGTCCGGAGGTCCCTTCACGTGGTGTGACTGGGAGAGCACGGTCGGTCCAACTGACTAGGCTTCGCTGGTCCGATCGCCGGAGTCGCGCTTCGCATCTGACTTCGGGGCACCGCCCGAAGCCCCTTCACAACCCTTCAGTCCGACCGGGGTTGTACCTCCGGTATGACCGGGTTTGAGGCCGAAGGCGTCCCAAGGACCCTTCGGACCAACACCTGCTATTACTCTGAATCGGCCTCCGAATTGGCCGATTATAGGTATTTTGGTCATTTTGTTACTATTTACATTGCTATCAATACTTTAGGCCAATTGGGTTAAAATACTAGTTATTTATCTGATTGCCTGGCGACTCCAAATCCATTGTAACTATCCAGGGTAGTCGGAACACGACGTCGGTATCGTTGCGATACTTTTGGACATTGAACCGGCCCAAGTGCGGGGGCGCATTTCTGCGTCAACAGACTTTCTAGCGACTCTGCTGGGGGCAGCGCCAACCATGACTACTACCTCTACATCAGCGGCGAGTACGTCTACTACGTCTACCTCCACTACATCACCAACGAACATTGTGGGAAGCACGGACATCGACGACCGCAACAATATAACACCCACCATGGCGGACATATCTGAGGAAGACCGAGCAAAGATCGAAGCAAAAAAGAGAGAACTCGAAGAACTGATGCTCAGAGATTGCATCAAGACCCGCTCGGGCTTTGTCATGCGCGACAACCTCAACTTGGCCCAGGTACGCCCGTCATCACCCCCTTTATCCGCCTCACAGGTAGACCGTAGGATAGCTGCGTCTGTTGATCAAGCGGTTAGCGCTTTGCTAGCCAATAAACTAGAACCCACAGTTGTCTCGCAAGTGACGGCAGTGTTTAGAAGATTCGGTTTTACTGAGGCCGATTCGCCAACACCAATTACTAGTATTCCGCCAGCACATCATATCTATAGAAGAACCGACGGTAATATCGGAAGAACCATCACGTTTCTGGCTACTTCCTCCACAGCCGAAACACATGACTCCTCTTATGGAAAGGCAAACCCAGCTTACCAGGTACCACCACCGCCTGCACCCATGCCTGCTCTGCCGCCGCCGCTTCCACTGCACACTCCCACTCCACATCATAGGCCAGAGCATGTCGATATACCACCACGCATCCCGCCACCACATGAAAGGCGCGCGCAAGCATTAGATCACGACGATATCGAGGAACACATTTGAGCACTATTTAGGGAATGCACCGGCTTTGCAACTCAGGATAGAGCTAGGGTTTATCGAAAACCATATCCCGACCACTTTGACACTATTCCATATCCTCGCGGTTATAGAGTCCCAGATTTCACGAAATTTGATGGCGAGGGTAGTAAATCTACATTAGAACACGTCAGCGAGTTTCTAGCACAATGTGGCGAAGCTAGCGGATCAGATGCATTGAAACTCAGATTGTTCTCCCTGTCGTTGTCCGACACTGTGTTCACTTGGCTTTCGGCACTCTCACCGAACTCCGTCCAAACATGGGCTCAACTGGAACAAAAGTTTCATGATTATTTCTATACAGGCGAGACCGAGCTTAGGCTATCACACCTCACAGCAATTAGGCAGAAATCCGGCGAAAGTGTTTCTGAGTTTGTTAAACGTTATAGAGATACCAGGAATAAATGCTTCAGCCTAAACATATCAGAAATGGATCTAGCAGATCTAGTATGCAATGGCCTACGGGCAGAAATTAAGGAGCATATGGACAATCAAAACCTCTTGGATGTTAGCCAGGTATTGCAGCAGGCTCTGGTCCAGGAAGGCCGGGCCAGAGATAAAAAATTCGTCAAAACTTTTAACAAACCAAGGGCTGAGATCCACACTATGGAGCACTCTGATGAGGAAGAATCCGAGGAAGAAGAGGATCCGACTGACACCTACATGACCGAATGGACTTGGAGCACGAAGTCTAAACCCGTAACCTGCTCCGAATTGTGGCCATCTCCCTCTAAGAGTCGGCCTAATGAAGTTAGATATTCGTTCGACGTAACTAAATGTGATAAAATATTTGATTTCCTATTGAAAAATCAGCTTCTATGGCTGTCGAAAGGGCAAGTCATGCCATCCGCCGATGAGTTAAAAAAGCGTCCCTACTGTAAGTGGCATGACTCGCACTCTCACTACACTAACGATTGTAACGTTTTTCGTCAACAGGTACAATCGGCCATAGAGGAAGGACGATTGAAAATAGAAGCAAATCCAAAAATGAAATTAGACAAAGACCCTTTCCCCATGAACACCGTCGATCTAGAAGAGAAGAAGATGTTGATTCGGCCAGAGCAGGCCGAGTCGGCTAAGGGAAAGGCGATCTTCATAGGAGACTCTTGCACACGCATGGTTGTACCAAAGAATCCGGAGGTGGGAGTGTGGAAAGAAAATATTAAGTCATCATCTCTGACCAAACATCGCAGAAGGCCGAAGGTGACATACAAAATGCTCTTGGACAAGCACAAGTGAAGGTCCGAGAGAAAAGGTGTTCACCCACGGGCTTTGGTGTAGGACCGAAAGTAGCGACCAGAGGGGGGGGTGAATGGGCGCCTTAAAAATTCTTTCGAATCAATGGCCTGCTCCCAACACCCAACACACCTCAACAGACTAACAGCGAAAAGTAAACAGATCAACTGAGCCTCAAAAGATCTAGCCTAAAAACAACCGGTGTCCTAATAGAAAAGACACCAACACAGTGCTAATAGGCAGATTAAAAGATTAATTAACTCTCAGGCATTTACTCATATTAAAGAGCATGTAGATGGTAAACAAAGATGAACCAATAGGTATAACGATAGCACATAGAGATTAAAACAACTAACTCAAACTGTTCATTCAAACTTCTTAGCAGTACACCACCACAAGAAAACTGATAATAGAGAAACTAGCACTTAATCAGCACACAGAACAAGAGAAGAGTAATTGCCGTGCAATATCAACTAGAAGCATTAATTTCCAGCGCATTAGAAGATTGAACAGAGGATTATACAATGAAGTGACTGTAAATGCACGTGAAACGAGGCAAGCAGAAATACCATGTATCGTTGTCTCCTGGAAACCAGACGCAACTTCCTGTCGCTCGGAGCTGTTTGCGTGTTCTCTCGGTGGATGCCTGCTGCTGTTGCCCTGAGAAGCGTGCTCCAAAGACTACTACAGGACTGCAGGGCTAGAAGCTAGTTGCCAAAAGGGACTAGCCGGCTGAGATGACTGCTGCTACTATGTGTTATGACCAAACAACAAAGTAACCAAGATAAAAACCTTGCCTGCCATACGGATCCTAGAGCTGCAGCAAAGCATGCAAAAAAAAAGAAGACTAGCACATACTAGAAGCTGCTGAGTACCGGATGAGTGCTAGCTAGAAAATCCTAGGATGTTGTAAATCGCTGAAGCTATATGTAGATCAGAAAATTAACCAGTTCTGTAGTAAAAATAAACTGAACCAGCGTACATAGAATAAAATGGACACGGAAATCAAGAACGGTGATTAATTAGCAAATACTATTAGATAAAAGAAAACTGATTCCGTGCACTGTGCGTCTCGAGAACAAAACTACTGCATGCAGTAGCTAGCAAACTGAGTTGCCGCAAGCTAGCTACTGCTGCACAAACTGCTGACGGCTAGCACAGCCTAGACCAAAGACTATACAGCCGCTAGGCTCTAGAGCTGGCTACAGCCATGCGAATGATGAAAGGCCACATGCACGCAGATCGATATGTAGTAGTGCAGCAGGAGAGGAAAAATAATACCCATCACGGTAAACATCAGAAATAACTCCATGCGTTTTGAGAAAGATTTATGAACAAACCGAACAGTGTTGAGCATGCCGACTTCACGCTTTAGCTGTGCCTCGATCTCCACGCCCCCAAGACTGCTGCGCTTGCACGCCTCTGTGTGCGCCTGCTCTCGTCGAGTGCCTGCCGCGGGTGACAGACTGCGCCGAACAGCGCCTGAAGCGCCGGGAGTCTTCCGCCGAAGATCCAACACGCCAAAGGAAACAGCCCGAGAAAAAACACAATGGGGGAGAAGAAAATTGCGGCGGCGGAGAAGGCACAGAAAACAGAACTCTGATTTTTAATTGTGATTGAGTTAACCCTAACCCTAGGGATTGGGGCCTATTTATAGGCAGCCCAATAAATGGGTAAAATGCAGAAATATCCCTGGGGTTTTTTACAGACGCTAAATAAAAATGGAAAAGACCGAAATGCCCTTAGGATTTTTTACAGACTCGACTGACAGACTGTGGGCCTAAAGGCAAAATAGTAAAAACCTAAATAAAGGTAACTTGTCCTGATGCGGAGCTTTCGTAGCAGCTACGGCTTCGCCTCAGGATGGTCAGATCCGAAATCAACGGTCGTCAGTTTTGCGCCGAAACTGACAAAGCGTCCACCGTCTTCGCACCGGGTACCCGGATTGGGCCGGCCTGATTCCGCGGCTCCCTCAGCCCGGCAATCACTCGCCGCCCGTGTACCTGAGTCAATCCCGGTCAACAGTCCAGTGGATCCTCTGCTGCTCCTAGCCCATGTACCCGGATTGGGCCAGCCCGACTTCGCGGCCCCTCTGCCCGACAGTCGCTCGCTGCCCGTGTACCTGAGTCACACGCGGCCCAGACGCAGCAGGTCTTCTCTCTCTTTTCAGTCCTCTTTGACTATCGTTGACAATGACTCATCACATCTGGAGCCATGAAGCCCACGCTATTCAGCATGTCTCCTCATTTGGGACGGTCGAAGCCCCCTAGGAGGACGAGCCCTGTGAGTGATGGGTTCAAACCTCGAGGTTCGAACACTCCTTCAGGGTGGATCCAGCAGCCGGCAGGGCTTGGACTTCAGTGGCCGAACCCCCCTCCAGGTTGGTCCCAACCTCCGACAAGGTTTGGGCCTCACTGGCCGAACCCTCCTCTGGCCTGGCCCCTGTTTTTGGGGGGCTTTGAGCCTCAGTGGCCGAGCCTACCTCCTCCGGAGGGTTTCCAGCCTCTGGGTGGGTTCGGGCCTCGGTGGCCGAACCCACCCCCTTCGAGCAGTTTGCAGTTTCCGGAGGGATTTGGCCTCCAATGGCTAGGCCCACCTCCTCCATGGGCTAGGGTACCTCCGGCTTGGCAGGACCCCTCGCTGGTGTGGTCCGAGGTACCATCGACGTGGCCAGACCCTCGACTAGACGATGGGGTCGGCACTCAGTGGGCGAGGCCGCTAGAGCCCCC
This sequence comes from Zizania palustris, assembly GCA_019279435.1. NCBI lineage: Eukaryota > Viridiplantae > Streptophyta > Magnoliopsida > Poales > Poaceae > Zizania > Zizania palustris. The sequence goes on from JAAALK010000082.1 coordinate 16,101,180, forward strand.
TATGCCGCCGCCCTACTACAGGGCGATGGCTTCGGTTTGGCCTCCACCACCGGAGAACTTCGTGCAATGTTCAGCTACGAACACTTACACCCCGGCACAGGATAACAACATTGTTCATCGCCTGTCCGTGGTCCCCCAGAACCGGGCTCTGCGAGATACCACCGAAAGGGGTGAATATGGAGACGCCTCGGAGGTTATAGTCATCAAGGTCGGATCCCAGGAGGTCCCAATCCCGAAGGATACCTTGACGGGAATGCGCGAAGACTCAGCAGAAGCTCGGTCCGACCGACCTACTGTGGCCAGCCCAACCGGCCTTACGACAGTTTTCGGCACAGCCTGATCTAACCGGCCCGCCACGGCCGGTCCGACCGATCAGGAGCAGGAGACCTCTCATGGCAAACGCAAGGCACTCGAGGCCGATACAAGATGGTCCCCTTCGGCTAAAAATGTTAGAAGCAAGACCGTGGCACCCGACACCCATCCTCAGCCATCACGGGCGCCCCAGGGATGACCAAATCATAAAAGAGGAGGTTGCAACGCTTGCGCGCACAGGAGATACGAGAAGAGAAGGCCAAGGAGGCACGAGACGCACTTTTTGAGGAGATCCATCCTCGGCCCACCATGAAGAAAGTCTGGAGACCTAGGCCAGTCATAGTCGATGACTCGACCCCCGTCGTTAGCTCCGATGAAGACGATTTGCTCGACGACGACTACACTCCCGTCTCCGAGGGGCCTGCTCCTCAAGCGATGGACGTCGGCGTCGTCATGTTGCCTTCCGAGTTCGCTCCACTGCAGGAGGAGACCGGTGTCGCTCAGCTAGACCTCGATCCATGAGACGCCGTATTCGAGAAGCCCGGAGATACGAACCATCACCTGAGACCCCTCTACATAAGGGGACACATCGACGGGAAGCCTATCTCGAGGATGCTTGTCGATGGCGGTGCCACCGTGAACCTAATGCCGTACTCCCTTCTAAGGAAGCTTGGCAAAGATGAAGACGACCTAAAAAAGACTAATGTCACCCTCAACAGCTTCAACGGCGATACGACGGAAGCCATGGGGGTACTGTACCTGGAACTGACGGTGGGAAATAAGACGCTACCTACTGCTTTCTTCATCATTGACGTACAGGGTAACTATAATGTATTGCTTGGGCGTGACTGGATCCACGCAAATCAGTGCGTACCATCCACCTTGCATCAGCGCCTCATACAATGGGATGGTGATGAAGTCGAGATAGTGCACGCCGATACATCGGCCCATGTTAGTTTGGTCGATGCATCCGGCGACACCGCCCACGAGGAGATAGAGTGTTTGTCGGGACAAGATCTCTCGGATTATGACTTTGTCAGCGTATTAGAGAGGAGATTCATTCCTATTTCCATGAAGCCGGCCGGTGTGGCTCGGTTGTGTCTAAGATAAGAGAATGTCTAGCGCTAATCTTGATTGGTTAAAGTATCGCATGGAGCAATATCGGTCTTCTCAAGATGGTATCGTCGAAGCCATCGAAGACTTTAGCCAGGTAGAGAAATTAAGTCAAGGATTCTCGTCGGCTGATCCTTTGGAACAAGTAGACATAGGAGATGGTAGTGTTCCAAGGCCGGCGTTTGTAAATCAGAATCTGAATAATGATGTAAAGGCTGAAGTAATAAGGTTGCTTCGATCGTATGTTGATTGCTTCGCATGGGATTACAGCGAGATGCCCGGGCTAAGCCAAGATCTTGTTGAGCATCGGCTCCCCATCAAACCCGGATTTAGGCCTTATAAACAGCCGCCACGCCGCTTCAATTCGGCCATCTATGACCGAGTTAAAGAGGAGATCGAACGTTTATTAGCAGCAGGTTTTATTAGGCCATGCAGGTACGCGGAATGGGTTGCTAACATCGTGCTTGTCGAGAAGAAGGAGATTGGCAAGATCCGCATCTACGTCGATTTCAGGGATTTGAACAAGGCTACCCCGAAAGACGAGTACCCCATACCGATAGTCGACATGTTGATCAACGATGCCTCGGGACATAAGGTACAAAGTTTTCTTGACGGCAACGCTAGCTATAATCAAATCTTTATGGCCGAGGAAGACGTTTTTAGGATGGCTTTTCGCTGCCCAAGTTTTGTCAGTTTGTTTGAATGGGTAGTAATGACGTTTGGTTTAAAGAATGCTGGCGCCACATACCAACGTGCCATGAACTTGATCTTTCATGACTTGCTAGGGGTTATGTTAGAAGTTTATATAGATGATGTTGTGGTCAAATCGGACACTGTGGAGAACCACCTCGCCGATTTGAAAGTTGCTTTCGAAAGAATGCGCCGATATGGCTTGAAAATGAAACCACTCAAATGTGCTTTTGGTGTGTCGGCGGGTAAGTTCTTGGGATTCATGATTCATGAAAGAGGCATCGAAATTGATCCCAAGAGGCTTGAGAAAATTAGGGGATGCGTAGCGCCAACATGTAAGAAAGATGTACAGAAATTGCTAGGCAAGGTTAATTATTTGTGGCGCTTTATATCCAACCTGTCTGGGAAAATTGATGCTTTCGTCCCAATACTATGGCTAAAAAATGAAGCCGAGTTCACTTGGGGGACAGGCTAGCAACGTGCGTTTGAGAAAATCAAAGAGTGCTTATTGACGCCACCGGTGGTAAGGGCGCCGAAGGCCAGGATCCCATTTAGGCTTTATATTGCCGCAGAGGAGAGCGTGATTGGGGCCGTGTTGACTCAAGACGTTGAAGGAAAAGAGTACGTCGTCACCTTCTTGAGTCGTTGACTTCTGGACGCTGAGACCAGGTACGTGTTTGTGGAGCGTTTATGTTTGTCCCTCTATTATGCGTGTACCAAATTACGTCACTACCTTCTCCCTAGCACATGTATTGTCACTTGCCAAATAGATGTCATAAAATACATGTTGCAAAAGACGATTCTAAGTGGTAGAATCGGCAAGTGGGCGTATGCGTTAATCGAATATGATTTGTCTTATAAACCATTGAAATCCATGAAAGGCCAAGTCATTGCTAATTTTATAGTAGATCACCACGTGGATGTCAATTGGGGCGATAAAGTCGCCTTGATTGAAGTATTACCATGGAAACTTTACTTCAATGGTTCGGCTTGCAAAAATGGCCAAGGTGTTGGAGTGGTACTCATATCACCAAGTGGTATGCACTTTGAAACCTCGGCTCGTTTGGAATTTCATTCGACTAATAATCAAGCCAAATACGAAGCCCTATTTCTAGGTCTTGAGTTGTTAAACTCCATGGGTGTGAAATATGTTCATGCATATGATGATTTATTACTAGTTGTACAACAAGTAGCTAGGCTCGCTCAATGTTTTAATGGTTTGCTAAATAGCTACTTGGACAAGTGTTTAGACTTGATTTCTACCTTTGATGATTTTGAGATTATTCATGTGTCTAGAGAGGCCAACTCACGTGCAAATGACTTGGCTCAACAAGCATCAGGCCATCAAATTAGAAGGGGCAAATTCTGCACACGGGAAAAGCCAATGTTTGGAGATGATGTAATACCCAAGAATCCTACTATCGGTCAGACCAACTTTGTGGGCACGGTCCAACCGCCCTTGTGTACCCGGTCCGACCGACCATATCAGGACGGTCAGACCGAACTGTGCCAGATAACTGGAGATAGCTAGTTTAACCGGGCCAACAGGGGCGGTCCGATCGACCATTGTCAGGAAGGTTTAGTGCTCGGGGGGCAGGTCCAAATGATGAATCTTGAAGCCAGTTCTAGCAGGAATTTGGCCATTGCTCCTCTAGTTAGTGAGGACGATTGGAGGACCCCAATCGTCCAATATTTGAGGAACCCAAGCCAAAAGGTTGATCAGAAAGTTCGGCGACAGGCTTTCAAATTTGTTTTACTCGATGGTGTGTTGTATCGCCGGACTATTGATGGGGTACTTTTGAAGTGTTTGGACCCCGATCAAGCTAGAGTTGCTGCAGGTGAAGTACATGAAGGGCTTTGCAGTACTCATCAGTCGGCCCCAAATATGAGTTGGATGCTCAAAAGGGCAGGTTTTTATTGGCCGACTATGACTGAAGACTGTTTTAGGTACTATAGAGGGTGCAAAGCTTGTTAGGAGTTTGGGAATATTCAGCTAGCACCCGCATCGGCACTTAACCCTATTATTAAACCATGGCCGTTCTAAGGTTGGAGTTTAGACTTCATCGGCCAAATTCATCCTCCGTCCTCGAAAGGGCATCGGTTCGTGTTGATGGCAACAGATTACTTCACCAAATGGACCGAGGCCGTGTCGCTCAAGAACATGACTCACAATGAGGTGATTGATTTCATCTTGAAGCACATTATACATAGATTTGGCATTCCCCAAACTCTCACTACAGACCAAGGTACTTCATTCGTCGCTAAAGAGGCGAGGGACTTTGCCGAATACTATGGGATCAAATTGGTAAATTCTTCCCCATATTATGCTCAGGCCAATGGTCAGGTCATGTCCAGTAACAAAACTGTAATTGAATTGATCAAGAAAAAGATTGAGGAGTTTCCAAAAAGGTGGCATGAGGTACTTTCTAAAGCTTTATGGGCTAGTCGAGTTGCAAAGCATGGTGCCACTAAAGTCAGTCCTTATGAGTTAGTATATGGACAAGAATTCGTTCTACCGGTAGAGGTGGATCTCGGCTCACTTAGATTTCTTAAACAAGATGGCTTATCGGTCAATGAATATGAGACACTTCTAAAGGATAATTTAGAAGAGGTGACTGATAAGAGGTTGAAGGCTCTAGAGGCAATAGAGAGAGATAAAAGAAGAGTAGCTAGGGCCTACAACAAGAAGGTCAAGGCAAAATCGTTTCAAATCAATGATTTAGTATGGAAGACGATTTTGCCATTAGGCATTAGGAGTTCAAAATTCGGTAAATGGTCGACTAGTTGGGAAGGACCTTTTAAGGTAGTCGGAATCGCTCCGGGCAACGCATATGTCCTAGAGTCTTTGCAAGGAGAGCGATTTCAAAGGGCTTTGAATGGTAGATATTTAAAAAAGTACTTCCCAAGTGTGTGGCAAAACGCTTGAAGTGTTAAAAGGCCGATATTGCAGGTATCGCCCAAAGCCCGTCATGCTTTTAGCTCACTAAGTTTGCTAAAAGGCAGGGGTCATGTGTTTATAGCAAAAAATGGCATTAATGGTCAAACTAGGCAAATATAGGAAAAAAGTATTTTGACCGAAAATATGTCAACCTGGCAAAGGCCGGTCCAACCGGCCAGGTCCGGTCAGACCGGATCCATGGGCTCGGTCAGACCGACCAGGGTCTGGATTTCGGATCCGAGTGGGATTCGAGGTATTTTCATCCAAAACTTATCTCAACAGAGTTTTGGACGCATCTAACTCTATCTCTAGCCAGGGATAACTAGTCCAACCCCTATAAATACTAGGGGGAAGGCCGATTCAAGCCCCCCCGACATACCAATCCAAAGCCCTGGCTTTGAATTGTTTTTACTTTATTTACTTTTCCGCATCTTCGTGGGTTTGCTTGAAAGCCCTTCGTCTGCCTCATCTGTAATCACGGTAACCCTTGGTGGTTCGCTTGTGAACCTCCCGTTAATCCATGTAACGAATTGCTATCCTTTTTATCGGTTTTATAACCCCTACCTGGCAATTCGGCCCTTTGGTCGCATTGTGTTTGATCTATTATTGTTTTTGCAGGCCAATTGTCTCATTAAACATCCTCGCGAAGTTTGGGAGCAATTGGGAATCGTTTGCTACGGTTGCCGAGGCTCAACAGATCAGATCTGTTACCCTGGTCCGACCGACGTTGAGGTACCGGTCTGACCGGAGCCCCTAGTCACGCCGTTGTCAGCAACAGCCGGTCCAACCGACGGCCCTCCGCCGGTCCGACCGGGATTCTTCGCACCGGGCGGGGCGAAGTCGAAGTCTGAGCCCTCCGAAGCCCTGCGCGCCGGAGCTCCGCGCGATCGAAGGTCGACGTCCGGAGGTCCCTTCACGCGGTGTGACCGGGAGAGCACGGTCGGTCCAACCGACTAGGCTTCGCCGGTCCGATCGCCGAAGTCGCGCTTCGCATCTAACTTCGGGGCACCGCCCGAAGCCCCTTCACAACCCTTCGGTCCGACCGGGGTTGTACCTCCGGTATGACCGGGTTTGAGGCCGAAGGCGTCCCAAGGACCCTTCGGACCAGCACCTGCTATTACTCCGAATCGGCCTCCGAATTGGCCAATTCCATGTATTTTGGTCATTTTGTTACTATTTACATTGCTATCAATACTTTCGTCCAATTGGATTAAAATACTAGTTATTTATCTGATTGCATGGCGACTCCAAATCCCTTGTCACTATCTAGGGTAGTCGGAACACGGCGTCGGTATCGTTGCAATACTTTGGACGTCGAACCGGCCCAAGTGCGGGGGCGCATTTCTGCATCAACACATATGACACATGTGAGTCTTGCTTACTTGGCAAAATGTCAAAGACGTCTTTCACTAGACATAATGAGAGGGAGAATGAGCTATTGGCCATAGTACATACTGATGTGTGTGGACTAATGAGCCATGTCACAAGAGGTGGTTATCAGTACTTCATCACTTTTACCAATGACTTTGGTAGATATGGTTACGTATACTTGATGAGGCATAAGTGGGAGTCTTTCAAAAAGTTCAAGGAGTTCTAAAATGAGGTACAAAATCATACGGGCAAGACAATTAAATTTCTACGATCTAATCATGGAGGTGAATATTTGAGCCATGACTTTAGTGATCATACGAAGCAGTGTGGAATTGTTCCACAACTAACTCCACCCAACATGCCCTAGTGGAATGGAGTGTCCGAGCAGAGGAACCGCACTTTGTTGGACATGGTTCAGTTAATGATGTGTGTGTCAAACGTTTGACATCTAACAAATTCACTCCTAAATCTGACAAGTGCTTCTTTGTGGGGTATCCTTGGCAATCAAAAGGATACTATTTCTATAATATAGAAGAGGGCAAAGTGTTTGTCGCTCGGAAAGGTGTATTCCTTGAGAAAGTGTTTCTCTCTATTGGTGTATTTTTTTTATCACAATTTGACACTGTTGACACTAAAACGAGCCAACACACTGACGCGGATCTGATGATCCAAAAACATGAAGATACTTAGAAACAACCCTAAGCATAACACAACACCGATGTCACGTTCTGGCGACCCTTAGATAGTGTAAGGGAAAAACATAGTCGCCAGGCAATCAAATAATCTTAAAGCAAAATTATTCAACCAACTGAATTGTATAGAAAGTAATTAAACCTAATCGGCTAGACGAAGACAATTGGATCGAAGTGTACTGTGCGAGGGGGTCACCGAAGGGGGCCTTCGATGTCTGGTGTGAAGGGTGCACCGAAGTAGACTTCGACGTCTGGACCGATCTGACCGAAGACGGGCCCCAGATAAACTGACTGACCCGAAATCGCCTCTGAACGAAAGGGTTCGGTGCGAAGTCTTCGGTGTGGTGAGACCTAATGTGAAGTACTCCAGTATAATGAAGATAAACGCGAGGACTCTAACTTGATGTAATCCCGGTGTGAAGCAACCCCAGTGCAAAGCAACCCCGGTGCGATGTGGCTCTGACATGCGAGATTGGCTAGACTGGTGACAACGTGATAGATCCGACACGGATGGGTGGAGCGAAGACCTATCGGAGATTGATCCCACAACCTCCGAAACTAGCCTCCTAGCTCCAAAAGTCACCTTTCGGGAATCATATTGACACAAAAACCCTTGACGAAGGAAATCTAGGTGCGAAATCTGCAAAAGCACTAAGATCAAATGCCAATTCGGCCCGGAGACCGAATTACCAAGTGTAGATAAAGAAAACCGATAAAAATGATAGCAATCTGTTACGTAGATTAAATGGATGTTTCACGAGCGAATCAATAAGGACTTACAATGGTTTCGATGTGATGCATGGAGAGTTTACGGTGCAAACTCACAAAGATGGACTTTAGAGCTACTCCTAGGGCAGGAAAAGTAGATTGAAAGTAATATGATTCAAAACTAGGGTTTTGATTTGATATGTGTTGGGGGAAAATATCTCATCTTCGAGGTTATTGCCGAAGCAACATGAAGGCAGACAGCGGGTTTGAAGGTTCCCAAACGGTCATCTTCGAAGATACTCGGAACCCAGTTCGAAGTACGAAGTAGGCATTGGTTCGAAGTACATCTTCGAACTAAGGCCCTCCAAGATCTTTTCTGCCAGCTAAGATGGAAGACTTATCTTCTTTCTCATTAGATTAGTCTTTTACCATTTTAGCCCTATTAAGGGAACCGAATAGTTTCCACTATGTCGGTTGTAATAGAGGGGTAAATAGGTCTTTTCCTTAATGATTGGGCCTATAAATACCCCCCATTTCACCCTGTAATAGGGACCGAATACAAGTTATTCAATACACACATTCGAACTATTCTAAGTTATTATCCTTTCGGAGGCTTAGAACAGTTCTCTTCGCAAACACTTCGTTTGTTAGTTTCTCTTCTACAGAAACCTGTTAGTGTAATCTTTTACGCCAACAGTTTGCGCTGTCCGTGGGGAACCTAGTCCGAAAAACTTCGTTCTCTACCAACTTCTTACATCATGCCTCCTAAGCGGAGCGCACCCCGCAATCCCACTCGGAGGTCCTCTCGGATCTCCGGAGAAATACCCTTCGACACAGTTGAAGTCGGAGGTCCTTCGACATTCCCTCCACAAACTCCGGAAGGGGCTTCCATCCCTCGAACATACGAAGCTTCTCCGCCAACCCCTTCTATACTCCGACCGCCCGGAGTCCCTTCTCCACCTTCCATCTCGATTCGAACTGATCCGACCAGTTCTCAAGACCCGGAAGATCCTTCCGGAAGAGATGAAAATAATCTTGGAGATATGGCCACTCAAATGGCCAAGCTTCAAGCTGAAGTGACAAGGTGGTGACAGGAAGCTGCGAGCAGGCTTCGCTCTCAAGCCACCCCAACCATCCCAGAAGTGCCCGAAGACGATGATCTTGATTATCCCGAAGCCCCGGAGAACACCTCCTTCGACAATGAGTCTCCGCTGCATCCTGAGCTGCAGAAGGTTCGCTTTGATCCAAAGTTTAAAACTTCGAAGCTCTGTAAGTATGCAGGAGATGAAGATCCCGGAGAGTTCGTTCGGTCTTATGCCCTAGCAATTGAGGCTAGCAGTGGAGTTAGAGACACTATGGCGAAGTGCTTCCCTTTAGCTCTTCAAGGAGTGGCATTGAGATGGTTCTGGTCTTTGAAGCCAGGATCAATCAATTCATGGTCGCAGTTGAAGAGGAAGTTTATAAGCAACTTTCAGGGAACCTTCGTGCCTCCTATGTCAACAGGAAGCCTTTTCCAGGCGAAACAGCTCCCCGGAGAAACATTGAGGCAGTAATTTAAGCGCTTCGCTCATACGAAGTCGCAAATTCGGGGGCTGTCCACATCTTCAGTGGTTGATGCAGCTCGGGAATGCGTCAGTCATCAAGGCCTTCTGGATAAACTGCATCGGAAGAGCATCTCCTCAGTCTCTCAGTTAATGTCATACTTCGAGGAGTATGCGAGGTCAGAAGAGGGTTGGCTTCGGAGGACTGCTGCTACTTCGTTTATATTGCAAGAAGTCAAAGTAGAAGTGAAGACTTCGGCGCAGCCGCAGGAACCAGTCTTCGAAGTGCAACATGATCGGAGAAGAGGGCAAAAGCACCCTCGTTCTGAAGTCATGAATATTGCACCCCCACAGAAGTTTACACCAAGAGCTCCACAGTCTACGGGGAACAAGGCCAGCGGCTGGAGGCCGCCAGGGAAAACGGCTGGCAAGGGCCAGACCCTTTTCTGCTGCATTCACGGAGAAAATCGAAGCCATGCAACTGACACTTGCAAGGCTATACTTACTCTAAGGGGAGAGTACTTAGAGAGAACTTCGGGTCGAGGCAGTACCGACCGAGTTCCAGCTACAACGCGCCCAGAGCCGGTCCAGGCTGTGGCACGAATAGAAAATTTTGATGCTGCAAGGCACCCTCCGGTGGCCAATGTTATGCCACCTCCGAAGCAAGAAGAAGGGCAAGATAGAGGAAAAAGAGTAGTTCTCCCTATCTCCGGAGGAGGTACCCTCGGAAGCATGTCCAAGAGACAGCGAAGAGAGTACGTTCGGGAAGTAGGTCATATTGGGACTTCGTCATCTGCAGCTGCAATGCCGGAGTGGTCTCACGTTCCGATATCTTTCTCTGCGGAGGATGCAGCTGGTATTAAGTTCCCGCACGCAGATCCATTGGTTATCACTGCTGATATTGCGGGCACTGAAGTCCGAAGGGTGTTAATTGACGGAGGTAGCTCGGCAGATATCATTTTTGTTCAAGCCTTCGATCAGTTATGCATTTCCAGGAAGCATCTCCTTCTAGTGGCTCGTCCTCTGTAAGGCTTCGCAGGACCCCCGCTTGATGCACTTGGTCAGATAGGCCTAGAAGTTACCTTTGGAGAAGGTTTATTAGCCCAGACTGAAGAAGTAATTTTTGATGTGATAGATGCCCCTTATGCTTATAACGTCATCTTCGGAAGGGGCATGCTGAACCAGTTCGAAGCTGTGGCGCATCACAATTACTTGTGCATGAAGATGCCCACACAAGCAGGAGTCCTTACGATCTTCGGAGATCAAGCCATTGCTCGGAGGGCGGAATATGGTCATGGTCCCCCTCTTGATCCGAGGCAAGTAAACAGTGTGCAAAATAATGAAGAAATTTTTTCAGCCTCCTCTGAAGCTTCGAAGAAGTCTTTTCAGAGACCAAGTCCCGAAGGAGAGATTGCAACGAAGGTCATTGTTAAAGATGGTAAAGAGTACACTTTTCAATTTGGTAAAGATTCTTCTAAGTGGGTGGAAGCAGAACCCTTAACAGCTATCACTTCGAACAATGTGCAGAAATTCTTCTGGAAGAACATTATTTGTCGGTTCGGAGTGCCTAGATACCTCACAGTTGATAATGGAACACAGTTCGACGCAGAACCCTTCAGGAAGTTTTGCGAAGACCTAGGCATTCAGCTATGTTTTGCTGCAGTGAGGCATCCTCAGTCGAATGGAGCCGTAGAACGAGCCAATGGAAATATTTTATCAGGGCTAAATCGAAGAATAGTAGGATTAGCAAAGGGACTGTGGACCGAAGAGCTTCCGAAGATTATGTGGTCCATTCGGACTACGCAAACAAGGTCCACAGGTTTTACTCCGTTCAGACTACTATTCGGAGATGAAGCTATGACTCCAACGGAGCTCAAAGGGGGATCATTTCGCAGCACCGAACCGGACATTGAAGAAGAAAGACAAGCTTCGTTAGACTTATGAGAAGAAACAAGACTTCGGGCTGTAGCTAATTTATCAAAGTATTATCAGCAGACGAAGGCTTGGTATGACCCGAAGGTTAAGCTCAATGAACTAAGACCGGGTCATCTTGTTCTACGAAGCATTATAGCACCAGGGAAGTTAGGCAATAAATGGGAAGGTCCATACCTAATTGTCCGTTCAGGGCGCCCTGGTTCGTTTAAATTAGCTAATTTAGAAGGTGAAGAGTTAGCACATACTTGGCATGCGGAGCACCTAAAGCGATACTTCACATAAGGGCTCCTTGTAATTCGCTTGTAATCATCTCCTAAATTAATAAAGCATATGACCCTGATAGTTGCCTTCCCCTCATAGACTTCCAGCTTCCGAGTGGACGCACTGGAACCGCGGGGTCGACCGAGAGGGAAGTGTCATTAAGCTGGGTTGTATTTTCGGACTTCGAACCCATAAAGTTCGAAGCATCCGACGTGGGGGCTGACATAATCCGGAGCCCAGGCCACCGGCTTGTAGGCATCCGTAAAAGAGCCCAAAACCACACCCTACGGAGTCCAAGCCATTGGCTGGTAGACTTCCGTAAAAAGAGCCGAAGGTGGCCAAAACCCTACGGAGTCCAGGCTGCAGCTGGTAGACTTCCGTAAAAAGAGCCGAAGGTGGCCAAAATCTGCGAAGTCCAAGCCATTGGCTGGTAGACTTCTGCAAAAAGAGCCGAAGGTGGCCAAATTATACGGAGTCCAAGCCATTGGCTGGTAGACATCCGTAAAAAGAGTCCAAAGAGACCATTGCAAACTCCGAACCATTGGTTCGTCAGAGATCGCAAAAATAAGCCGAAGGTGGCTAAAGCAAAACAGCATTTGAGCCATGAGCTTCGAATGTCTGTTAACATAGTCCAAAGTGACAAATTTTTTAAGACACTAAAGTGTCCTGAAAGTTATCTCAAGTGATTTCTTTCATAAAACAAAGGTACTAAGCTACCATTCTTCCGACTGCAAAAAGTCGAAGACATTTCATAAGATTTCAAAAGATCTTTAAATGACAGAGGGGCTCCGAACCCCAAAAAATTGTACTCCGAAGTTTTTTCTTTGCGCATAACCATCTTTGAATACATTTCGAAGTTGCTTATACCCAAAGAGGGGCTAGTAAATATGGAGACAATTTTAAATCGGCATTCATTATTGAAATAAATGTGTTTACAGATTACACTATGAAAAATTGGTATCTATACCAAGAATGAATCGGAGACCTCTTCGGTGCCGAGAGCTAGGGGTGGAACGACTAGTTCCAACATCGGAAGTTCTAAGAATTTTACGTTTAACTCTCTTCCTCCCCTTCGAAGCTCTAAAATCCTTCTGCTCTTGTTGAAGCTCGGCCCAAGTTCGAAGCCGTTCGGGGCTTCTTTCCCAGCTTCTAAGATCTTCAGATCTTTTATTTCGAGCTTCACCTTCGTCTTCAGACCAAATAGTGTCTTCAGAAGACGAGGTGTTTGCGTTAACCTCTTTTTCTTCCTCTTTAATATAAGACAATACGTCTTTGATTACTTCGGGCGCAATTATGCCGGAGTCATCTCGAGGAATAAGAAATCGAGGACGCTTATAACTCTTTAGAAGTTCGAAGGTGTTCCATAATGAGCGAAGTTCATTGTTAAGCTCTAACACTTCGATGTCTTCCATAAGAGGCAAAGCCTAAAAATATAACAAACAAGATTTTCATTGATAAATGTTTACAAGCATGAGCTTTACATAGTCAAAAAATCCTAAATAATTCCTAAACCTGCGGGTTCGGAGGAGGCTGACTGCTCGAAGCTTGGCTCCGAACTTGCTTCTGGCGTTGGCCTTCATCGATCCAAGCCTTGATCACGGAACGACCTTCGGCTCTCCATGAGGTTTGAAAGGCTCGCCAGGCGGCAGTCACGCCTTCGGAAGGATTCAAAAGCCGCTCGTCGTCAAAGGTAATGGAGCCCTCTGCGCTCGGAGTGATTGTTCGGCCCAAATCCTCGTAGTAACGAAGTAGTCCGAGGGCAGACACTTGTCCGGAGAGTTCTCCATAACGAATGTCTGCTGTCTTCATTTGCTTCGCTGCTCCTTGGATCCTTTTTAACCGGCGCAGCAGAGTCACGTTGTCATCCGAAGGAAGTGATCCAGTAGTACCGAAGTACTCCAGAACACCTAGCATCTGTTCGATGACCTCCGTAGCTACCTTCTCCGACTTAAGCTTTTCTTCAATTAGTGCATCCTTGCTCGAAGTTGTTCCTGCCAAAACTCCGGAAATCCTAGCATTCTCCGTAGTTAAAATATTCTTCTGGTTTAGGAGTTGGCTAGCTTCCTCTTGGAGCCTTACAAGTTCGGACCCAGCACTAGCATGCTCCAACCGCACCTTTTCAATTTCAGCCCGAAGCACGATTCTTTCTGCTTCGAGCTCCTTATTAGCAGCCTCCAAGCCCTGTCTGGCCCTACGCTCCGTTGAAATCACATTATCCATTTGAAGTACTCTAGCTTCGGAGAAAGACAAGTTGCGTTTAAGAGCTTCATTTTCTTCCCGAAGCTGAGCAATTTCATTCTCGCTTGATAAAGTTGCAGCGCGGGCCAAGACTGCTTGCTGAGAAAAGAAAAAACTAAAGTAAGAAATTATTCATGTATAATTTGCTGCTGGTTCGAAGATGTACTCCGAACCCAATATAATTCGCTAAAGATATTGGCTCGAAGGTGCTCCGTACCTGGTAGGCCGCTCATTCCAGGGCAACGTTAAGCTCCGAACTCTTCGCCCTGCTTAATTTTGCTACCAGCTCTGTCTCCCCGACTTCGCGACTCACTCGACCTAAAGGTTTGAGCAGAGTCCGAAGCCCAGTTGGCTCCAAAAAAGGAGTCAAAAGAGGGAGCATTGCCGAAGCCTTTTGGTCATCCCTGCTTGACGAAGGTCCAGAGCGTTCTCCTGAGGTCCTTGGAACTTCGGAAGATGGCCCTCCCTCAGTTGATTCACTTTCATCTGTTGATTCAGATGAAGTTGATCCTTGAGCAGGGAGAGGCTCTATTTGTCTTTTACCCCTTCCAGGCCCCTGTTGAGCGACCTCCGGGTGCGGCTCCGAAGTTGTCGAAGGCCCTTGAATTGGATCTTCGCGTTGTACTTCTACAGAAGGAGGCTCTGCAAAAGCAAAGGTATTATACATTGTATAATTTTGCAGAAAATAATAAGAGAATTGTGCGAAGTTTACCTTCGACATTCTGGGGGAGATCGAGCACCGGACTGCTCGGAGGATCGAAGGTGAGGTCTTCGTCTGAATCCACAGTTAAAATTTCTGCTGTCGGAGTATCTCCGTGAGCAGTCCTCCCTTCATCCACAACTGAAGTTGTAGGAACTTCAACTTCATCTTCGCCCATAGGGGCTTCGATCTGCTCTTCTTCTTGAGCATCCGGAGCTCTCACCTCTTCAATATTAGCTTGAGGCTCCGGCATACCTGCAGTATCCTCAATGTGAATATCTTTTTGAGCTGCATCTTCATCAATCAACCTCACTAATAATATACCTTCGTCTTCTTTAGAACCGGAGATTGAGGTTCTTGAGCTCGAAGGCGCAGGATTCGAAGGTGCGATATTTTTTGGCTTCCGAGCCACCTTCTTCACCGGAGTCCTTGCGGAGCTCGAAGCTCCGGTTTCAGCTGTCGTCTTCTTGGGTCCTTTCTCCGAAGGCACCCAGTCCATCAGAGGGGGCGGAGTCAACTCCAACATTCCCCATACTCTGTTAAACCTTTCCCAACTCCTGACCAATTTAACTCTCCATTCTTTTTCAGTCGGGGTTGGGGCACCCAAAATCTTCTCCGAAGCCCTTACAATTTGCTCTGAAGTAATAGGGGCTGAAGAAGCTAAAAAATAAATAATTCAAGTTAGTATTTCTTCGAAGTAAATATGTATAATGCATGTTGGTTTCGAAGTTACCTGCAGGGCTCGAAGTCAAGTTGATCTTGCGAAGCCCGCCTTCCGAGTCATCTTCGAAGGCGATAGGCCAGTTGGCCATCAACGGAGAAATTTGCAAGCCAAGAAATTCTTCGGCCAAGTCTCGCATACTTAACCTTCGGCTAATTTTTTGAAGCAGGTTAAGACGGGCTTCGAGCTGACCTTCGTTGGGCTGCACCAAAGCTTCTTTCCGGAATTGAATTTCTTTAAGGGGGCCGGCCAGAGGACTGCTTGCCCCAACTTCGGCATAGAACCATCTTAGAACCCAATCAGTGTACCATCTGGCATTGATGGCCTTGGCAGGAAACTGAAGGGCATATTCATCTCGAAGCCTAAAGTTGATAGAGCCGAAGGATACCACCACTTTCTCACCTTCGGAGCCTACGAAGGTCTTCGGCTGGCAAGTTGCTCTATGAAGTGCAGCGAAGATTTCTGCCCTCCCCTCACAACCTTCGGCTCTCAGCGCCCATTCGAAGATAGCTAATCTAGCTACTGCGTTCGGAGATAATTGGGGGAGGGTTACATGGAACAGATCAAGTACCTCCGCCAGAAAGTCCACTGCAGGGAGGCCCAAGCCAGCTTCGAAGAAGGCTTCGAATACAACCACTTCTCCGGGCCTTGGCGATGGAATCAGTTCTTTGCCTGGCTTCCGAATCATAACTCCATTACCAATTTTCCCTCCCACTGCGATTGCCAGTGACTCTCTTTTGCAGGTAGAAGCCCCCAACTGGAAAGATTGATCTAAATACTTTGTCGATGGTGGGCACAAACCTTGGTCATCGGCGATTTGGGGATTTCTCCCCCGTGCCGCCATGGATGTCACCGCCAGCATCGGAGGTGCCGCCGCCAACGTTGCCGCCGCTGCTGCTGCGGCCGCTTGCTGCCGAGCCAAGGCCGACGGAGGTGCAGATCCCTTAGTCTTCACCATCGCGACCGCCGGATTGCTCTGAGGAAATGGAGGCTAGGGCTCAAGAACTCAAAGGGCTAAAAAGTTTTTGATTGCGAGAACACGATGAAAAGGTAACCAGGTAACTTCTAGGCCTTCTATTTATAGCCTAGATTTCACTTTTTTACTGTTAATCCATGTCGTTTCGCATTCCTGCCGTTACTTTTCCCCGAGATTAACTCTTACTACAGTTTCCGTTGGAAACAGAAACTTAACGGCTATTTTCTCTAAGTTTAAAAGACTTTCGAACTTCTTGAGTCGGTTCTAAGATAGTTCGAAAAACAATTATCCTAAGACTGACTCAGAGTTCCTATCTTCATGCATTTCGGAGATAAAATAAAAACCAATAACCCCTATGCTCGGTTATCTTTTCTTTCCGTATACTGCTCTCCTAACGTTACAGGTCAAACGGAGAAGCGTATTCGAGGGGCTACTGTTGGGGGAAAATATCTCATCTTCGGGGTTATTGCCGAAGCAACATGAAGGCAGACAGCGGGTTCGAAGGTTCCCAGACGGTCATCTTCGAAGATACTCGGAACCCAGTTCGAAGTACGAAGTAGGCATTGGTTCGAAGTACATCTTCGAACTAAGGCCCTCCAAGATCTTTTCTGCCAGCTAAGATGGAAGACTTATCTTCTTTCTCATTAGATTAGTCTTTTACCATTTTAGCCCTATTAAGGGAACCGAATAGTTTCCACTATGTCGGTTGTAATAGAGGGGTAAATAGGTCTTTTCCTTAATGATTGGGCCTATAAATACCCCCCATTTCACCCTGTAATAGGGACCGAATACAAGTTATTCAATACACACATTCGAACTATTCTAAGTTATTATCCTTTTGAAGGCTTAGAACAGTTCTCTTCGCAAACACTTCGTTTGTTAGTTTCTCTTCTACAGAAACCTGTTAGCGTAATCTTTTACGCCAACAATATGTATAGATGATCTTTGAATCGGCCTCACCCCTATATTTATAGGGGCTAGACTTGACATTCCTGGCTATATCTAACTCTAACTTGATTAGGATTCAGCTAAAAATAGCTAATATTTGATTAGGGATCAAAACAACCCAAAACCTATTAACAAATTCACTCCCAGGCCTACCCAAAGTGGGCCTTCGGCAGGCCTACAGAAGTAGGCCTGTCGGGCCAAATCCTACTTGCGAAGCAGGCTGCTGAAGGGGCCCTTCAGGCCAAAGCCGGCCTACAAAGCAGGCCACCGAAGGGGCAACCGAAGACTCAATTCAGATGGGCCTTCGACACTTTGGGCTTTGGCCTGTACCAGGAATTACATATTTTCGGGCTAAATTACCAATTTTGACTTTTGGAGAATCTTGACCATTAATTTCATTTTTGCTATCAACACATGCCCCCGTGTGTTTTGGAAAACTTTAGTGAGCCAAAAAGCACAATGAGCTAAGGGCGATATGTGACGCCCCGATTTATCAAATCAGAGCATTATTGAATTTCCAAAGAAAAACAATAATACAAGAGGTTCATCATGCGACATCGTACATACGGCAATCATTTGTGGTACACAGACCACATTATTACATAAGAGTAAAAATAAAATAAACGATGAAAATAAACAAGATGACGAATGCCTTCTTCAGGATCTTCTTCCTGACTAGGTCGCTACTCCAGACCATCCTCTTCATAGTACGCAGCCTCTAAAGTGTGTGTCCAATGGGTATGAGTACAAAAAGTACTCAACAAGCCACCGCGAATGCAATAGGAATGCAAGATAATAACAAAGGAAGGATAATGGCTAAAAGTGCGGAAAAGTACGTTTTTCAGTTATAGCATTTAATGTAGTCAAATTTAACCATGCAGAATATTAAACATGAATAATGTAATAGCATCTAACTCAAGGAGTATGTTTTCCCTCCTCGCTCAACGGTCCTTACATGCCAAGTCATCATGCACATTCATTAAAAGTAAACTAACTGTGGGATGTCATGTAACCCGCCCTTGACCGTGGGCTTAGCTTTTCGAAAAGATTTAAGACTCTGATCAGAGGTGTACCATTGTACCCACAAGGCACGCACTCATCCAAACACCAAAGTGTAACGAGATGACCCATACCACGGGAACTCATGCCAAAACCTTAGCATGAAATGCTCCAAGCGATAGTCACCCGCTCTAGGTTTTGCCGGCGCGCCGGGCCGCATCCCGGCTAACGTCGTACCCCCTTTTGCGCCACGTCGGTACAAGCCACCCGCAGGTGCTGCTTGACCCATCTCCAAGTGGTGCCTCGGATTGGAACACTCCATACCTTAGTTAGGACTTACCCACTAGACTTGTGGTTAGTACGGAAATGTATTGCAACGGATCCCGCAGACCGGTCTGTATAGTGCCCCGGGTATTACCGACCAATGCCCTAGCTTGCACCCGGAACCCACCATGCATACACTTAACCATAACTCTATCACCAACAGAATTCCAGGGATAAGAATAACGGGGACCATATAGTGGATTCCAAAATGCTACGACTCGTTTTTAACCTAAAGCAATTGTGCCAATACATCGGACACTAGCTAATAGTACTAATAGTATGGTGACAAGGAGTTTTAGGCTAGATAGCATGGCTTGGGTTGCACATCATGGTCGAGGATCTAAATAAATATAATGTAGGGCTTTCATTTGACTAATGCATGTATAACCTATGTGTTTTAGCGATAGTTTAACAAAACATGGGTTCAACATGCTCAAAAAGTTTAGTTTGGTGACTTGCCTTGTTCAGCGAAAGGCGACGGGGGAACCTACGGGTAATATTCCGGCTCCTCGGTGGCGTCGTAGTCTTCTCGATATAAATAAATTAAACGTAACATTCAATTAAACAATCCAAAAATCACACAACAGGCATATAAGTTTTGATTGGTTTGAACCAAGGAAAATAAAGTTATTAAGTTTCTGAAATTGTTATAGGAATGTTTAAAAATGAATTCTTGGGTGAGTTAAGGATGTTCTATAAGGGATAAAATGTAAACTAATGTATTTTAAAGTTCCAATTGCTTTAAAATAGAAAGTTCAGAACAAACCTAGTGTTTCTATTACACTAATATGAAGAGAATAAAAGATAACTTTTCCTAAAGTTGAAATAGAGAAATTTTGAGTTCATCCTAAAGTGCATTAGAATACTCTATTAAACAAACATAAAGAACTCAAAATAAACCTACTGTTTTTATTGCATTAACATGTAGAGAATAAACTTATAAATTTTCTGGAATTGAAATGGTAAATTTTGGAGTTAAAATGAGCAAGATATGAATTTTAGAAGTTTAAAGCTATTTCTGGAATTTAATTTAAACCTAAAATAGTCACTGGTCCACGGTGAGCCGAATCCACCGTGAACCCGTGCACTATGCGCGTGCGCCGGATCGCAGATCCCTGTTGGATCGCGATCGGGCGGCCACGGGCGAGGCAGGGGTTTTAAGTGAAAATGGACGCACAGGATTAAGATGTACCCCTTCGCTGAGATCCAACAGATCCATTTAAATCAGCCACGCGATACAACCTGATGAGGACATCACTTCACATGATACACACATGGAGCCTCCACCTACAATTCAATTACAAGGACCAATCACACGCGCCCGTGCCCGTCGCTTGAACCATGAGGTTAATTCTTTCCTTAGAAACTATGTTAATATTTGTTTGGACGGGATGCTACTGAATACTAGTGATATTTTGTTGCTTAGGAACATGGGAGATGGAATAGAAGAGTTGGAGTTGAAGACGGAGTCGCACGGATGATTTGAAGTCAAGAATTCGCTGGTTCGGACTACATCGACCACCATGCACCAAAATGGGCATAACTTCCTCATACGAAGTCCGATTGGCGCGTTCTTAGACTTTTTGGAAATCTAAGGAGAAGATGGATCTTTTGGCGTTGGTTTCGCCTCATTTGGAGTCTCGAGCCGTCCTGTGTGTTTGAAACAGTCCTGCGTGACAGAATTGGGCCGTGTTGTCCTATAGTCCGAGTCTGTATGTCTTCTAGCCCATAGTCTGAGTTTGTACGCCTTCTACAGGCTGCCCACGCCTTATATACTCATGCCAGCTGCCTTTAGGGTTAGGTTTTGCTTTCTTTGCATCTACACTTGTGTGTTTAGATCCCGCCCCTTGCACCGGACCGATTGGCTGCTGCATCGGCGTTTGTGAAACCTCTCCTCTTCATAGTTTATCTGTGATTTGGCATTCGACTTGTATCCTTCCTGTTCTTGTTTGTGTTCTTGGGTTCACTTGCAGGAATTAGCCTTCGTTGCGAGGTCAATCGCGTCCTGCGTGGTTGATAACCAACGGAGACAGTGGTGTAACGATTGCAAGGTTTTGATCCACCGAACCGGAGCCTTGGATCGCCAACGTCGAGATTCTCCACCAATCCAAGTTATCCTTTACCTAGCGGAAGATCGGGACCAATCCCCCATCAGTTGGCATCAGAGCGAAGGTTTCCCGTTAGGTAATCTCGATCTTCGTTTATTTCTACCTAGAGTCCAGAAAACCCTAAAAAAAATCCCCACCGAAAACCCCTTTGTGCCTTGCGATTTTAATTCCAGTTTTTAACCTTGTTGAGTTTGTGTTCTTGGTCGTGTCTTGTTGCTGGTTTAGTAATCCCTTTGTGTCGTTTGAGTAGTAGTTGGTCTTGTGTCTCAAAAAATTCCCCACCCGAAAACCCCCCTCCACAACCCTACTCGTTTTCCACATCGAGTCTTTGTGACCCCCCTTCGGTAAAACAGGCATAACTTTTCGCTCGTTTGGCAGAAAAATCTGAAATGTTTTGAGCATCTTCCTGACCCAATTTGGGGGGTACCTTTACATGGTTCCCCTGTTAGCCCTCACCAGAATCACCAAACAAATCAGGAAGGTAAAGAAAAAAATTAGTCAAAGTTTTTGCTCGCCGTTCAGCGAACTTGTTGAATTTCTGTGAACCACATTCCACCTCAGTTGCAGGTGCCAATTTTTGTGGTTGCATCTCTTGTCATCCTTGTTCAAAAAAATAGAGTGAAACAAAAGAAAAAAAAAAGAAAAGAAAAGGAGAAGCGGTCCTGTCTATTGCTTGTCCGATCCCTTGTCCGATCTCTTGTCCGATCCCTTGTCTGATCTCTTGTCTGATCCCTTGTCCGATCAGCGGCAGTGGCAGATTCTGCTTGTCTGATCCCTTGTCCGATCCCTTGTCCGATCTCTTGTCCGATCCCTTGTCCGATCAGCAGTAGAGAGAAAAAAAAATTTGGGCACATAGTTTCCCTCTATTGCTTGAATTTTCACATTGGGATCAATAAGGTCAGCAGCTTTGACGAGTACTAGGTAATACTTATTGAACTTGGTTTAACTGTTATTACTATCGCTAATCCTTGCTACTCACTTTGCCTTCCAAGCTACACCTTTCTCTTGGTCAGGACAGGTTCATTTATTGCAATTGCACACCACCCTCCACTTGGTTCATCACCTGTAGGCCGGTGACCTCACTGCGGCGTGGTAAGAACACTTGCAAGCGTGGGTAAGGCGCTTGACGGATTGCTTTCACCACACACCGACCACCCCACCTAGCTGTTTTCCATAAGGATTATTCTTTGTTGTTTTGTTTTTTCACTAACATGGCAGTACTTATTGTACAATGTGTCTTGAGCACTCACATGGACCAGGACGACCGGGCACAACAGAACAATCTGTTTCAGACCTTCTTCGTCGTCAATGACCGCCATGTACGTGTCATCATAGACAGCGGTAGTTGCAACAATTTGGTGAGCCACGACATGGTAACTAAGCTTCAACTTCCCACACGTGCACATCCACACCCTTACCACGTGCAATGGTTCAACAATAGCGGTAAGGTCAAGGTAACACAAACTGCTCACATCGAATTTTCCATTGGTACATACTTCGGAGTTGCTGATTTTGATGTAGTACCAATGCAAGCATGTTCTCTATTACTTGGTAGACCTTGGGAGTATGATACTGATGCTACACACTATGGTAGGAGCAATAAGTACACATTTATGTATAAAGGAAAGAAAGTTACATTGCTTCCTATGACTCCTGCTGAAATTGTGAAGTTTGAACAAGAAAAACATGCTAAGGACGCACAAAAGAGCAAACAACCTTGTGAAAATCAGCAAGTAGCTATAACACTTTCGAGGCAACAAAAAGATAAAGTTGCTTCTCCTTCTTCATCACAAGTTATTAATCTGAAAGGACGTGTCATGCTTGCAACTAAAACTAACCTTGCAGTACGTAGTTTTCTTGGTCTTGCATGTTTCTACCGACATTTTGTGAAAGATTTCAGCACCATAGCCGGTCCTTTGCATGAGTTGACCAAGAAGGGAGTTACTTTTACTTGGGAGCCAGCACAAGAACAAGCTTTTGCCACACTCAAAGATCGTCTTACACATGCACCTCTACTTCAGCTACCCGATTTCAGTAAGCCTTTTTGAGTTAGAATGTGATGCTATTGGTTTTGGAATAGGAGGTGTGCTGCTACAAGGAGGTAAACCCGTGGCCTATTTAGTGAGAAATTACATGGTCCACAGTTGAATTATTCTACCTATGATAAGAAATTATATGCCTTAGTGCGTGTGCTTGAAACTTGGCAACATTACCTTTTGCCTAAGGAGTTTATTATTCATTCGGATCATGAAGCATTGAAGCATATACGTAGTCAAGAAAATCTAAATAAACGACATGCTAAATGGGTAGAATTCATTGAGACTTTTCCATATATCATTAAGCATAAGAAAGGGAAAGATAATGTGATTGCTGATGCTTTATCTAGACGTTATACATTGCTTTCTCAACTTGATTATAAGATCTTTGGTTTAGAAACATTGAAGGACATGTATGCTACTGATTTGGACTTCAAAGATGCTTTTGCAAATTGTACAGATGACCGTGCTTGGAACAAATATGTGCTGAATAATGGATATCTTTTTCGTGCTAACAAGTTATGTGTGCCGGCTAGCTCTCTTCGCTTGTTGTTATTGCAGGAAGCACATGATGGTGGTTTGATGGGTCATTTTGGATCAAAGAAAATGGAAGATGTGCTGTCCTCACACTTCTATTGGCCTAGGATGAGATGAGATGTTGAGCGCTATGTGGCACGATGCACTACCTGCAATAAAGCTAAGTCCCATCTAAACCCACATGGTCTTTATATGCCTCTGTCTGTTCCTAGTGTACCTTGGGAGGATATTTCTATGGATTTTGTGTTAGGATTACCTAGAACTAAGAGGGGGAGGGATAGTATTTTTGTGGTGGTAGATCGGTTCTCTAAAATGGTGCATTTTATACCTTGTCACAAGAGCGACGACGCTACCAATGTTGCTGATTTGTTTTTCAGAGAGGTCGTACGCTTGCATGGAGTTCCCAATACCATCGTTTCAGATCGTGATGCTAAATTCTTAAGTCATTTTTGGAGGACATTGTGGCATAAGTTGGGGACGAAGCTGATGTTTTCTACTACTTGTCACCCACAAACGGATGGGCAAACGGAGGTCGTCAACCGTATATTGTCCACTATGTTGAGGGCTGTTTTGAAGACCAACTTGAAGCTCTGGGAAGAGTGTCTACCTCATATTGAGTTTGCATATAATAGGTCAGTACACTCCACTACGAAGGTAAGTCTGTTTTAAGTGGTCTATGGCTTTAATCTGCATGCTCCTATTGATTTGCTACCATTGCCACCATCTGAAAAATTGAATTTTAATGCTACTACACGTGCTGAATTATTGCTTAAGATGCATGAAACTACTAAAGTAAACATAGAGAAAATGAATGAGAAATATCGTGCTTATGGTAGTAAGGGTAGAAAAGAGATAACATTTGAGTCGGGTGATCTTGTTTGGTTGCACTTGCGCAAGGATCGTTTTCCTGATTTGAGAAAGTCTAAATTGATGCCCCGTGCTGATGGTCCTTTCCGTGTGCTTGAGAAGATAAATGATAATGCATATAAACTTGAGTTGCCTGCAGCTTTTGGGGTTAGTCCCACATTTAACATTTCAGATTTAAAGCCCTATTTGGGAGATGACGATGAGCTTGAGTCGAGGACGACTCTAATTCAAGAGGGGAGGATGATGAGGACATCACTTCACATGATATACACATGGAGCCTCCACCTACAATTCAATTACAAGGACCAATCACACGCGCCCGTGCCCGTCGCTTGAACCATGAGGTTAATTCTTTCCTTAGCAACTATGTTAATATTTGTTTGGACGGGATGCTACTGAATACTAGTGATATTTTGTTGCTTAGGAACATGGGAGATGGAATAGAAGAGTTGGAGTTGAAGATGGAGTCGCACGGATGATTTGAAGTCAAGAATTCGCCGGTTCGGACTACATCGACCACCATGCACCAAAATGGGCATAACTTCCTCATACGAAGTCCGATTGGCACGTTCTTGGACTTTTTGGAAATCTAAGGAGAAGATGGATCTTTTGGCGTTGGTTTAGCCTCATTTCGAGTCTCGAGCCGTCCTGTGTGTTTGAAACAGTCCTGCGTGACAGAATTGGGCCGTGTTGGCCCATAGTCTGAGTCTGTACGTCTTCTAGCCCATAGTCTGAGTCTGTACGCCTTCTAAAGGCTGCCCACGCCTTATATACTCACGCCAGCCGCCTTTAGGGTTAGGTTTTGCTTTGTTTGCATCTACACTTGTGTGTTTAGATCCCGCCCCTTGCACCGGACCGATTGGCTGCTGCATCGGCGTTTGTGAAACCTCTCCTCTTCATAGTTTATCTGTGTTTTGGCATTCGACTTGTATCCTTCCTGTTCTTGCTTGTGATCTTGGGTTCGCTTGCAGGAATTAGCCTTCGTGGCGAGGTCAATCGCGTCCTGCGTGGTTGATAACCAACGGAGACAGTGGTGTAACGATTGCAAGGTTTTGATCCGCCGGACCGGAGCCTTGGATCGCCAACGTCGAGATTCTCCACCAATCCAAGTTATCCTTTACCTAGCGGAAGATCGGGACCAATCCCCCATCACAACCTACACCGTCCGATCGCAATCGCATGGTCGCGATCGAATCCGACACGGCACGGGTATTTTACCCATGCCGGTCATATTCTCCAGCGACGGCGAGTGGGCTAGGGCCACGACGAGCGATGGATCCTAAGGGATAAAACTGAAGGTGGGGACTACGGGGAACATGAGGGTACCGTTGGTGAGGCGAATGGTCATCGGAGCATGGCCGGCGACGAGCGGGGGCGGCGAAGACGTTCACGTCCTCATCGGCGGTGGGGTTCCAACGGGGTTCGTCGGCGATGGAGTGGTGGCCGAGGTTGGCGTGGCGCCTGTGGTCACAATTGTGCGGTCATCGAGGACGGAGGGGGACTCTAGCGATGGCGAGCGGCGGCTGGAGCGAGGGCGGCGATGTGGCACTAAAAGTTAAATTGGGGCGCTCTAGTTCGTTCTCGCAGCGAATTAATGTGGGGGTTGAGCACAGCGGTGGTCAGGGGTTTAAATAGGGGTACCGGCGGGGCAGAGGGGGCGCAATCGGGGGAGACCGAGAGTAACGCCGGCGAGGTCTTTCCATGCATGCAAGCGACAGCCGGGGTGATTACACGTGGAGTAATGGAGGGAAACGGTCGACACGTTGCGGGGATTCAATGCCGATGATGGAATAAAGTGAAGAGGGGTCGGCGGGGGCGAATCCGAGGTGGGATCGGTGGCCGGTGGAGTTAGGGGGGAAAGTGCGAGGTGGACGACGGTCCTGACAGGCGGGGGCCACAGGTCAGCGGGAGCAGGGCGAGGGCGTGGCAACGTGTCGTAACCAACAGGTGGGGCCGAGGCGTCGGGCACTCACGCGTGGAGGGAGGGGGTCTTTGACAAGTGGGGCCTGGTTGTCAATACGGGGCGTGGGGAGGAGTGGGCTGGGCCAGCTGGTGGAGGGAGAAGAGGGGGAGGGGGCCCGTTACTGTTTAAAATACTTTTCTGAATAAATTTAATTGCTGAAATTAGTTTAAAATATTTGGGTTGCTTCCAAGAGTGATAAAAATTTGTAAAAATTCTCAAAAATATATCTTGGCCTTGGGATCATATACAAAATTTTCTAGTCCCTGGTTTGGACATTTCCTCTAGGTTCTAGTTCATTTGTGGCATAGAAGGGTATTAAAGGTATTTCAAAATAAATCATATCTAGAAAATATAATAAATGGTATTTTTATTTCCTATGAAAATTTGGGGTGTTACAAACCTATCCCCCTTACAAAGAATCTCGTCCTCGAGATTGGAAAGCTACTCGAATAGCTCGGGGTATTGGGATTTTAACTCATCTTCTTTTTCCCATGTGTCTTCTTCAACGGGGTGGTTGTCCCACTGAACCTTGCAAAAACGAACCACACGGCTTCTGGTTACCCTTTCCTTAACTTCTAGAATCCGGATGGGTTTCTCAATGTAGGTCAAGTCTTCTTGGATGTTGAGCTGTTGGAGGTCGACCTGTTCGGTGGGCACATGGAGACACTTCTTCAGTTGAGAAACGTGGAACACATCATGGACTCCTACCAAGGATGGAGGTAGTTCTAGCTGATACACCACTTCTCCCTGCCGCCGGAGGATCTGGAAGGGTCCGACATAACGGGGTGCTAACTTGCCTCTCATGTTAAACCTTTGGGTGCCACTGAGGGAGTGACTTGGAGATAGACATAGTCTCCCTCCTCAAAGGTTAGGTCTCTCCATCGATTATCGGCGTAGCTCTTTTGCCGGGACTGGGCTATCTTCAATCTGTCCATGATGATCTTGACTTTCTCTTCGGCTTCTCGCAATATATCTGTCCCGAATAGCTACGACTCTCCGGTCTGATCCCAGAGTAACGGCGTTCTGCACTTACGCCTATAAAGTGCTTCAAATGGGGACATATGTAGGCTAACTTGGTAGCTGTTGTTGTAGGAGAACTCCACATAAGGCAAGTTCTTATCCCACATTCCACCAAAGTCTAGAGCGCAAGCTCTAAGCATATCCTCCAATACCTGGTTTACTCTTTCGATTTGACCATCGGTCTGTGGATGATAGGCGGTACTGAAGTTTAACCGGGTGCCGAGTTCTTCTTGAAGATTCTTCCAAAATTTGGAGGTAAACTGACTCCCTCGGTCAGATACGATCTTCTTTGGAACTCCATGCAGGCACACAATACGGGTCATGTACAACTCAGCCAATCTAGCGACGGTGTATGTTGTCTTGACGGGGATGAAATGAGCCACCTTGGTGAGTTGGTCGACGATCACCCAGATAGAATCATGACTGGCTTGGGTACTGGGTAGTCCCATGATGAAGTCCATTCCTATTTCTTCCCACTTCCATTCGGGGACCTTGAGGGGTTGCAATAAGCTGGCAGGCCTCTAGTGCTCTGCCTTGACTCGCCGGCATGTGTCGCATTTGGCCACATACTCAGCTATTTCCCTCTTCATACTGACCCACCAATATTTTCCTTTAGGTCTTGGTACATCTTTGTACTCCTGGGATGTATGGAGTATAGAGTCTCATGGGCCTCTTGAAGGATGAGGGCCTTCAGTTCTGGCTTATCGGGCACGCATATCCGGTTTCTGAACTAGATGGTACCGT
Organism: Zizania palustris; assembly: GCA_019279435.1. Lineage (NCBI taxonomy): Eukaryota > Viridiplantae > Streptophyta > Magnoliopsida > Poales > Poaceae > Zizania > Zizania palustris. Next base: position 16,128,922 of record JAAALK010000082.1, read on the forward strand.
TCTCGTCCTCGGAGAATCTGGGGCTTTACCTTTTCTCATGTTCTGCTAGATCTCTAAGATGTCTGGGTCTTCCTTCTATGTCTCACAGGTCTGGTCCATCAAGACAGGTCTGGTCTCTAGGGCAGCGAGATATGCTCTTGTAGTGATCCCTAGGTTTAGCTTTTCCATCTCCTTGTATAACAAAGGGGCCTGGTCTTGTACCATGATGGCGTTATAGTACCCTTTTTGACTTAGGGCATCTGCCACCACATTTTCCTTGCCTGGATGATAGTGGATGCCCAAGTCATAATCCTTGATCAACTCCAACCACCTTCTCTGTCTGAGGTTCAGGTCCGGCTGGGTGAATATGTACTTGAGGCTCTTGTGATCGGTGAAGAGCTCACACCAATTTCCCACAAGGTAATGTCTCCATATCTTCAAGGCACGAACCACGACTGCCAATTCTAGGTCGTGGGTCGAGTAATTTAGCTTATGTGGCCTTAGCTGACGAGAGGCGTAAGATATCACCTTCCCGTCTTGCATCCAGACACACCCTAACCTTTGGCGAGAGGCATCATAGTAGACGTGGAAGTCCTTCCAGATGTCTGGCAGGGTTAGAATCGGGGTTGACACGAGCTTCTTCTTAAGGGTACGGAAGCATTCTTCACAATCTGGAGTCCATTCGAACTTTACTTCCTTCTGCAGCAATCTGGTCGTGGGCTTGGCTATCTTTGAGAAGTTCTCGATAAATCGGCGATAATATCCAGCCAATCCAAGAAAACTCCGGATCTCGGTCACATTCGTGGGTTTTAGCCAATTGGTCACTGCTTCTACGGTGGTTGGGTCCACTGCTATTCCTCTGGCAGATATGACATGACTGAGGAACTTCACCTCAGACGACCAAAACTCGCACTTGCTGTATTTGGCATACAATTACTGCTCCCTTAGCTTTCCGAGGGTCAGACGGAGGTGGGTTTCATGTTCTTCCTTGGTTTTGGAATAGACGAGGATATCGTCGTTGAATACCATGATGAACTTATCCAAGAACTCCATGAATACATTGTTCATCATGTTCATGAAGAAGGCCAGGGCATTCGTGAGTCCAAATGACATCACAGTATACTCATAAAGTCCATAGCGGGATGCGAAGGCAGTCTTGGGGATGTCTTCTTCCTTAATCCTCAACTGGTGATAGCCCGACCTAAGGTCGATCTTGGAGAACACCGAGGATCCCTTCAGCTGATCGAATAGATCATCGATCCGAGGCAATGGGTACTTCCCTAATCCTCAGCTGGTGATAGCCCGACCCGAGGTCGATCTTGGAGAACACCGAGGATCCCTTCAGCTGATCGAATAGATCGTCGATCCAAGGCAGTGGGTACTTGTTCTTGATTGTCACATCGTTCAGGGCTCTATAATCCACGCACATCCTCTTGGTCTTGTCCTTCTTCATGGCGAAGATAACCGGTGCACCCCAGGGTGAGGTACTCGGTCAGATATATCCTTTTTGTTCTAGGTCTTCAATATTGCTCTTAACTTTGGCTAGTTCATTGGCATCCATCCGGTATGGACGCTTGGAGATTGGGGTTGTCTCGGGGACAAGTTCGATTCTGAATTCGATGTCCCTCTTGGGAGGCATTCTTGGTAGGTATTCTGGGAAGATGCCCATGTATTCCTTGACCACGGGCACTTCCTCTAGGGCTAACGAGTGAAGGGACACCTTGCGAGGTCCATAGTTGGTCATCTGAAAAGTGGCTGCTTCGCCTTCGGGGTTGGTCACAGTGACGGACGTGCTGGCGTAGTTGATCACTCCCTTTTGCCTCATCAACCAGTCCATCCCTAGGATGAGGTCGAGTCCGGTGCACTCGATGAGGACCGGCTCGGCCCATAATAATACCCCTTGGATTTATATCCTTACCTTAGGGCTGAACAGGTTAGCTATGGTCTTCTTGCCTGGAGTGGCAATCATCATGGGGGTGGGTAGAGGGAGCACTTCCAAGTCATTTGTTTTCACAAAGTCCTCCGAGATGGAGTGTGTTGCCCTAGAGTCAAACAGTACTATTGCAGGTATGGAATTTGCGGTGAACATACTGAGTACGACTTCGAGAGCTTCCTGAGCTTCCTCTGCGCTGATGTGGTTGACGCGGGCATGAACTGCCTAGTTGGGTGCCACGCCTTGGGGTTGCTTGGGGTGAGGACACTAGTGCGAGTAGTGCCCTTCCTTCTGGTAGTTGAAGCAGACGATCGACTTTCCGTTGTGGTCCCTCATGATCGGGGCCTTGGCGGCGGGTATCGGCTGAGCGGTCAGAGCTGGTGGAGCGAGGCGAGGATGCCCAGCATTGGATCCACTGGCGGCGTGTGGCAGCCTGTAGACGGGCCGAGGATGGTAGGCGGGTGTCGGCGGCGGAGGGATGAAGCGGGGCCTCTAAGGGTTCGCCTGATAATGCTTGAACGCAATCATCTTCCTCTTCTTGAGGTCCAACTTGTTTTGCCCAGTCTCTTGGATGAGCGCTTTATTCACCAACTATTGAAAGTCGGCGTAGTCGGTGGCGACGAGCTGAATGGACATCTCATCCTTAAGTCCCCGAAGGAACTTGGCCTAGCGGAGGGCGTCGGTCTACACCTCTTTTGGCGCGTAGCAGGCCAGACGGTTGAATTCATGGAGGTACTCCATGACGGTCCGACTTCCCTGCTGCAGGTCGTGCAACTCCTGCTGTTTGACTGCGATGACTCCGGTAGGGATGTGGGCGGCGCCGAAGGTGATGGTGAACTCCACCCATGTCACCTCGTGGTCCTCCGGCTAGGACTCATGATAGTTTTCCCACCATTCTGCGGTGGGACCCTGGAGTTGGTGAGTGGCGAACGCCACTCTCTCCCGAACGGTGCAGGGGAGGAGATCCTACTTCTTCCCGATGGTCCGAAGCCAATCTCTGGCCTCCATGGGGTTTGTTGTGCTAGAGAAGATCGGGGGTCGCACACGTAAAAACTCTGAGAGTTGAGGCGCGGGTGCGGGGGCTGGTGCATGTGGTACGGGCTCCACATTCTGTTGTTGTAGCCGGTCCAACTATGCCTGTTGGTGCTGCATCTGGGTGAGGAGGGCGGTGTTGACACGGAAACGTCCCCCCGCACTTGGGTCAGTTCGACGATCCAAAAGTGCACGGATACTTAGGGACAAGCCTGAGTGTGACGTGGCATCGACGTCGCATTCCGACTACCCTTAATAGTGATAAGGGGGTGGAGTCGCCAGGAAACCAGATTACACAAAATAATCCAATTAGCCGAAAGAAATAGATTAAACAGAATAAAATCAACAAACCAGTCGGAGCCCCGCCAGGTTCGAAGTCTGATGTGAAGGGGTCGCCGAAGGGTACCTTCGGCGTTTGGTGCGATGTACTCCGCCGAAGAGTGCTTCGGCACTCGGACTGCTCCGGCCGAAGATGGACTCCGAACGGATCTGGACGCGGTGATCACCTCCGAACGGCGGGGTTCGGCGTGCGATCTCCGATACAGCAAACTACAAAATAGTGACGAGAGGGCCACGCGTGAGTGCAACTTCGTCCAGTGCGGAGTATGGTCGTGGCGAAGCCTGAGGCGACGAAGTGTGCTGGTGAAGCCTGTTGTTGGAGCCTGCAGTCCCGCCGAAGGGTGCCCTAGGGACCTCCGAAACTGATCTCTCAGCTCTGGACACCTCCGACGAAGCGGCTCCAAATGTGCGAACCTGCAACAGAGATGATGTGAAGTAACAATTCGGCCCGAGGAACGAATTTTTCTAAGTGTTGCACTAGTAGCGAAGGTAGCAATCTATTACGCAGATTAGCGGATACTTCACAGGCGAAGTAACAAGGCGATATCAATCTATTACGTAGATTAATGGATACTTCACAAGCGAAGTAACAAGGATTACCATTGTTCCATAGTGGCTGGCGGAGGGATTCTAGGCAAACCCACGAAGAGGTACAGGAAAATAAAGGTAAAGTAAATACGATCAAAGCATGGGCTTTGGTTTGGTTTGAGTTGGGGGGGGGGCTCCTCACGCCGGCCTTGCCTCTCTATTTATAGGGGTTTGATTCCTAATCTAATCTGCTATTAATCCGGCCAGACAGAGATAAAGATTGAGCTGGAAACGCATCCAATTCTATCTCTGTCGAAGTGGGCTTCGGCCAGGCTCGTCGAGGCCTGCTCCTCGGGCCAAAGCTTCGGTAGCGTGGGCTTCGGCCAGGCCCGTTGAGGCTTGCTCCTCGGGCCGAAGCTTCGGTAGCGTGGGCCTCCGAAGGCTTCCGAAGCTTCGGCAGCGTGGGCCTCCAAAGGCTTCCTGGCCGAAGCCCATGGGCTAGCTAGAGGCTTTCGGAGGCCATAGCTCAATGGACTTCGGCCCTGTAGGGCTTCGGACAGACCCTGGACATGTGTACTTTTGGCCCAAATAACAAAAAAATTGATATTTTGACAATCTAGCCATTAATGCCATTTTTTGCTATCAACACATGCCCCCCTGCCTTTTAGTGAACTAGTGAGCTAAAAGCATAACGAGCTGAAGACGATACCATTCGTATCGGCTTTTCGACACTTTTATGATGTTTGCCACACACTTGGGAAATACCTTTTCAAGTATCTACCATTTAAAGCTCTTCGAAACCGCTCTCCCTGCAGAGATTCCAACACGTATGCATTGCCGGGAGCGATTTCAGCTATCTTAAAAGAACCTTCCAACTAGGTGACCATTTACCAAATTTGGGACTCTTCGTGCCTAAGGGTAAAATCGTTTTCCACACCAAGTCTCCTATTTGAAATGATTTTAGTTTAACATTCTTATTGTAGGCTTTAGCTACTCTCTTCTTGTCTACTTCTATGGCTTCTAAAGCCCTTAGTCTTTTATCGGTCACATCCTCTAGATTATCTTTTAGAAGAGTTTCATATTCGTCAACCGATAAGCCGTCTTGCTTTAACACTCTTAAGGAGCCAAGATCTACCTCTACAAGCAGAACGACCTCTTCTCCATATACAAACTCATATGGACTGACCTTGGTAGCACCGTGCTTTGCAATCCTACAAGCCCATAGCGCCTCGGAAAGCACCTCATGCCACATTTTAGGAAACTCCTCAATTTTCTTCTTAATGAGATTAATCACGGTTTTATTACTAGACGCGACCTGACCATTGGCCTGAGCATAGTAAGGTGAAGAGTTTATCAACTTAATACCATAATATTTGGCGAAGTCCCTTACTTCTTGAGAAACAAATGAACTACCTTGATCCGTAGTAAGAGTTTGGGGAATGCCAAATCTATGCATGATGTGCTTCAAAATAAAATCACGTGCCTCATTGTGAGTCATGTTTTTGAGAGGTACGACCTTGGTCCACTTAGTGAAGTAATCCGTTGCCATCAACACGAACCGATGCCCTTTTGAGGAAGGAGGGTGGATCTGGCCGATGAAGTCTAGACCCCAACCTCGAAACGGCCATGGCTTGACAATAGGATTGAGTAATGAGGCAGGAGCCAACTGAATATTGCCAAACTTTTGGCATGCCTCACATCCTCTATAGTACTTGAAACAGTCTTCAGTCATAGTCGGCCAATAAAACCCCGCTCTTTTGAGCATCCAACTCATCTTTTGGGCTGACTAATGAGTGCCGCAAAGCCCCTCATGGACTTCTTGCATGATCACGATCGAATCCAACATGGCACGAGTATTTTACCCATGCCGGTCGTCTTCTCCGTCGATGGCGAGAGGGCCAGGGCCATGGCGAGAGACGACGATGGATCCTAAGGGCTAAAACAGAAGGAGGGGACTACGAGGGAACACGAGGGTACCATTGGCAAGGCGAATGGTCATCGGAGCGTGGATGGTGATGAGCGGGAGCGGCGAAGACGTTCAGGTCCTCGTCGGCGGTGGGGTTCCGGTGGGGTTCGTCGGCTATGGAGTGGTGGCCGAGGTCGGGGTGGCATCTACGGTCACAACGGTGCAGTCGTTGAGGATGGAGGGGGACTCCGGCGACGGCGAGTAGAGGCTGGAGCGAGGGCGGCGGTGTGGCGCTAAAAGTTAAATTGGGGTGCCCTGGTTCATTCTCGCAGCGAATTAACGTGGGGGTTGAGCGCGGCGGTGGTCAAGGGTTTAAATAGGGGTACCGGCAGGGGCAGAGGGGGCGCAATCGGGGGAGACCGAGAGTAACGCCGGCAAGGGCTTTCCATGCATGCGAGCGACGGCCGGGGTGATTACGCGTGGAGTAATGGAGGGAAACGGTCGGCGCATCGTGGGGGATTCAATGCCGGCAACAAAATAAAGTGAGGGGGCCAGCGGGGGCAGATCCGAGGTGGGATCGGTGGCCGGCAGAGTTAGGGGGGAAGCGCGAGGAGGATGACGGTCCTAACAGGCGGGGGCCACAGGTCAGCCGGCGCGGGGCGAGGGCGTGGCAACGGGTCATAACCGACAGGTGGGGCCGAGGCGTCGGGCGCGCACGCGGAGGGAGGGGGTCTCTGACGAGTGGGGCCTGGTTGTCAGTACGGGGCGCGGGGAGGAGTGGGCTGGGCCGGCTGGTGGAGGGAGAAGAAGGGAGGGGCCCGTTACTGTTTAAAATACTTTTCTGAATAAATTTAATTGCTGAAATTAGTTTAAAATATTTGGGTTGCTTCCAAGAGTGATAAAAAATTGTAAAAATTCTCAAAAATATATCTTGGCCTTGGGATCATATACAAAATTTTCTAGCCCCTGGTTTCGACATTTCCTCTAGGTTCTAGTTCATTTGGGGCATAGAAGGGTATTAAAGGTATTTCAAAATAAATCATTTCCAGAAAATATAATAAATGGTATTTTTATTTCCTCTGAAAATTTGCGGTGTTACATGATATGCTCCATATCGGCGTTTCAACAGTGTTTCGCCACACACTTGGGGAGTACTTTTTCAAATACTTACCATTCAAAGATCTATGAAATCTCTATCCTTGAAGAGACTCTAGCAAATTTGTTTTACGTGGAGTGATTTCAACAACTCTAAAAGGACCTTCCCAACTAGGCGACCATTTACCAAACTTTGGGCTCTTAGTTCCTAAAGGCAAAATCGTCTTCCAAACTAAGTCGCTGTTGGCGTAAAAGATTACACTAACAGGTTTAAGAAACTAAGTGTTTGACAAATGAAGTGTTTGTTTGTGTAAAGTATTCCAAGCCTCCGAGATGGATAATAGCTTGAGATAGTTCGAAGTGTGTATTGAATATCTCAGTATTTGAAACCCTTTACAGAGTGAAGAGGGGTATTTATAGACCGAATACATGGGAAAAGACTTCTTTACCCTCTAATTACAACCGACTAAGAAGATACTATTTAATATTCTTCATAGGGGTAAAAGAGTAAAATACTAGTCTAATTAGTGAGAAGATAAATCTTCTGTCCTCGCTGGCAACCCCCATTTGGGTGAAGAGGCTTTGGGAGGCTCCGTTGCGCCGAAGCCTTGACGGAGGTCTCCGCCATTTAGGGCTTCGAACCGATAGAGCCTTGTTGCTTTTATAGTCTTCGGGGATCAAAGTTCCTAACTTCGTTTCTTCTGCTTGTGCCGATATGAAAGTGTCCTTGGCTTCTGGAGGATGAAATATTTCCCCCCCCCCAATACTCACCAACGTGAAACAATTTTTCTTTCACTTTCTTATTATATGCTCTTGCCACTCTTCTTTTGTCTCTTTCTATAGCCTCTAGAGATTTCAGTCTCTTATCGGTCACCTCTTCCAAATTATCCTTCAAAAGAGTTTCATACTCATCGACCGATAAGCCATCTTGGTTAAGTAATCTCAAAGAGCCAAGATTCACCTCTACTGGTAAAATGACTTCTTTTCCATATACCAACTCATATGGACTTACCATGGTGGCACCATGTTTTGCAACTCTACATGCCCATAATGCGTCAAAAAGCACTTCATGCCACCGTCCGGGAAACTCTTCAATCATTTTCTTAATGAGCTTAATCACAATTTTATTACTAGACTCAGCCTGACCATTGGCCTGATCATAGTATGGTGAAGAGTTTATCAACTTTATACCATAAGATTCGACAAAATCACACAATTCTTTAGAAACAAATGAAGCACCCTGATCTGAAGTAAGAGTTTGAGGAATACCGAATATATGTATAATGTGCTTCAAGATGAAATCAATTGCCTCGTTCTGTGTCATGTTCTTGAGAGGCACAGCCTCGGTCCACTTTGTGAATTAATATATAGCCATCAACATGAACCGATGTCTTTTTGAAGAGGAAGGATAAATTTGGCCGATGAAATCCAAGGCCCAACCTCGGAATGGCCATGGTTTGATAATATGATTACGCAGTGATGCAGGAGCAAGCTGAATATTACCAAACCTTTGACAAGCTTCACATCCTCTATAGTACTTAAAACAATCCCCAGTCATAGTCGGCCAATAAAAACCTGCTCTTTTGAGCATCCAACTCATTTTCTAGGCCGACTGATGAGTACCACAACGACCTTCATGTACTTCTCTTACAACAACTTTAGATGATCGGCATCTAAGCACTTTAGAAGTACTCCATCAATAGTTCGGCGATACAACTCATCATCGAGTAATACAAATTTAAACACTTGCCGACGAACTTTCCGATCAACCCGCTTGCTAGGATCCCTCAAATATTGAATAATTGGAGACCTCCAATCATCCTCATGATTTCCTGAAGTACTCGCTAAATCCTCGCTCAAATTGGCATTCAAAATACAAATTTCAACCCGCCCCCCGAGCCTCACCTATTCCTGGCGAAGGCCGGTCGGATCTGTCGTGCGGTGCCGGTCAGACCGAAGTCCTTCGACGGAGGGGTCCGATGCATGAAGACCTCCGGCACGCGGAAGGCTTCGGTGTGAGGGATCCAGTGCACAAGGCCCTCTAGTGGATGAAGGACTCCGGCACGGGGGTCCTAGCGTGCAGCAGCCTTCGGTCGGCGAAGAGTTCCGACAAGAGGACTCTGGCGCACAACATGTCAGTTCGGAGCCTCCGGGTTCAGGTGACACAGGAACTTCAAGCACCGACTTCTTTTGTATAAAAAATCTCCCCTTTTTAACTTGATAGCCATATGCTTGCTGAGCCAAATCATTTGCAATTGAATTGGTTTCTCTAGACATGTGAGATATTTTGAAGTCATCAAAAGTAGCAATTATGTCTAAATATTTATCCAAGTAGCTGTTTAACAAACCATTGAAGCATTGAGCCAATTTAGCTACTTGTTGTACAACTAGAATCACCATATGCATGCATATATTTAATATCCATGGAATTTAAAAGCTCAAGTCCTAACGATAAAGCTTCATATTCGGCTTGGTTATTAGTGCAAGGAAATTCTAAATGGACCGAGGTCTCAAAACTTATAGCACTAGGTGATATGAGGACAACTCCGACACCTTGGCCATTCTTGCAAGTCGAACCATCGAAGTAAAGTTTCCATGGTACTACCTCAATCAAAGCAGTATCACTACTCTAATTGGCATCTACATGGTGATCAACTATAAAATTTGCGACAACTTGGCCTTTCATAGCTTTCAAGGGTTCATAAGCCAAATCGTACTCAATCAAAGCGTAAGCCCAATTTTCGATTCTCCCACTCAGAATTGTCTTTTGTAACATGTATTTTATAATATTAGTTTGACAAGTAACAACACATGTGCCAGACAGAAGATAGTGGCGAAGTTTGGTACATGCATAATAAAGTGATAAATATAAACGCTCTAAGAACACGTACCTCGTCTCGACATCTAATAGGCGGTGACTCAAGAATGTGATGATGTATTCCTTTCCTTCCACCCTCCCGAGTTAGCACAGCTCCTATCACACTATCTTCTGCAGCAACATATAACCGATATAGAATCCCAACTTTTGGTGCTCTTACCATAGGCAGTGATGACAAGCACTTCTTAATTGTCTCAAAAGCATGTTGTTGACTTGCCCCCAAGTGAATTCGGCTTCATTCTTTAGCCGAAGTATACAGACAAAAGCATCGATCTTGCCATACAAGTTAGATATAAAGCGACACAAATAATTAACCTTGCCTAGCAACTTTTTCACATCTCTCTTGCATGTCGGCGCTTCAAAGTTCTTAATCTTCTCAAGCCTATTAGGATCAATCTCAATACCTCTTTCATGAATCATGAATCCTAAGAACTTGCCCACCGACATGCCAAAAGCACACTTGAGCGGGTTCATCTTTAAGCCATACTGGCGCATCCTATCAAAAGCAACTCTCAAATCGGCTAAATGGTTTCCCATAGCATCCAATTTGACTACAACGTCATCTATTGTGGAATCGGAATGGCGACTAGAAGGGGGTGAATAGACGCCTCAACACTTTCTCGTGAATGTGATGGCATGTTCAGATCACCCAACGCGCCTCCAAAAATTCAGATTTCAAATTTGAATCTATCAAGACAAATCAGGGCAAACGTATCATTCCAAATTCACACAACTTGATTTTCACTTAAACTTGACACTCAAGCAAATGTCAATTTAGTTATAAGAGACTAGACCACAAACTATAAGCAACACTTGCTATCTACTGTCTGTTTCTGAACAAGAAGTCAGAAATAACCAATATGAAATAACTGAAAGAACTTGCAATGTAGTCAAGTGTGTGCTCAACCAACAATCTGAATCAAGAATTGGATTTCAGAACCTGCAGAGTATATTCAGTTATAAAACAATCTCAACCAGACAGGTACTTTCAGAGGATATCACTAATTCAAAAGAAACAATGTTCAGATGATTTTGAAATCTTGACAATGCCTTTGTTCACTGAGTAAAATAAACTAATTTATCACAGCCAATACTCATGAACAAGATTAAAAATAATGTTCTGCTGAAACAGCTATTGGAAAACAGAACATGTTTTCTGAAAATAGAACTTTATGTTTTGGTAGTTTACTTGAACCACATTTTCTGTTCAATAGTGAAACCTAACTGGTACAAGTTCAGATATAAACTCAGTAAATAGAGAACAGTGGGAATGTTATTCAATCATGAAAGTAACTTCAGATCAGAATTAACATGAATTGAACAAACGCACAACTTGCAATTCAAGACATAAATTACAACCAGATCAGTATATTCAAACAAATGAAGGTTCAAGCTGACAATTCATTCCGAATGATGACACTAATCAGAATGGATTGCATTCAAGACTATAAACTAGTTTCAACAAATCAGTCCATTTCAGAATAGCACACTGAATAAAAGTCCAGAGATTAGAAGTGTTAAGCACAATACTCAGCTGCTACAATTGAAAACTGTATTCAAATGTAGAACTGATTAATACTGAAATTCTATCAGCAATCACTCAAGATCTATCTCAAAAATCAATTAAACAGACTATCCAATCAGTAAGATTCTTGCACAAAACAATGTGTACACAGATCAGCAATATTAAGACCAGAGCAATGCTATTTTCATTTCAGAAGAACAACAGTTGTGAACCTGAAACACACTTGATGGAGAATAGTATAATTTTTCAAAACTGGTTCAGATTGAGACACTTCAGAATTGCTTCCATCTAGAGATATTCAACACTATTTCAACCTTAACTACAACATCTAATCATCCAGAAACACATTCAAAAAGATAAATCTAAGCACTATTAAGATTAAGACTATTAGTACTTGAGGAAAACAGAAACTGTAGAAAACAGTAAAACTAAAAAGAACAACCTGCAAATCTATTCAAAAACACAAACTGAAATACAGGCTGAGATAGTTTGCAAAACTTCACTAGGAGAACCAAAAAATAGATGAAAAGCTTGAAATAAACTCAAACTAGAGTAACTACTAAATTACTGTTTTAGTTCACCAAACATTCAATCAAAAATATTCAGAACTGAACACACTAAATTTGTTCTGTACGTCCTCTACCAGTATTAAAACAACAGTTCAACTCTAAATTGATTCATAGGAATGTTCAGATTCTTGGAAACACAACTACACAAATTTGGCAAGAACAAACATACTACTTCAGTCAAAAACATATGCATCTCAGGATGATCAACACCTTTAGAACAGAGACTATGCTGAAAAATGTTCTACCCACAAAACTTCTGAACAGATCAATTGATAGGACTTAAGTGACTGAATGAGATAAATGTCTACAACTAGCTTTCAACACAGAAGATTTCTACTAGGCAGTAGACATAGCAACAGATCACAACATCATTTTTGTAGAAGAACAAAATCAAACATGCCGTGGTATTATTTCTGATCCGACACACTTTCAAAAATAGAATATCAAACTGACGAATAGTGTAGAATCAAGGATCAAACATACACAGCATAGATCATAAGACTTCCAAGATGAACACTCACAAACAGACAACCAGAATCATCAAAAATTTCACATAAAACAGATGAGGAACTTACTGAAACAATCGCTGGAAAATTAGATTGGTTTGACACGGAACAGTAGTGTCGAAACTCTGTAGCCGATCACGGAAAATCCATCTGATCACTGTAGCGCATCAAGATCTTTTGTCGACTGATTGCTGTTGCTCATCAGATTTCACCCGAACACATTTTTTTCTCAGTTTTTGGATTGCACAAATGCTGTCTAAAAAGTTGTTCTAGCCAACAGTCATGGAGGGGATAATATCCCATGAGAGAGTATCTTCTAGAAGCTACTTTTACACAAAACCCCTTGGGTAATTTCAGAAATACATATTCTAAAAATTACCCTATAAGTCCTAAAAGAAAAATTACAAATAGACTCCCCTTTTAATATATTTTCAGAGTAGAACCACTCTAAAAATATACCAAAAGAATACACTATAAAATTGAAATATTTAAACTAACACTAAACTCCTATTTATTGAATTAAAAAACATTTAAAGTTTCGATGATTTTCAGCAAAAACCGACAAAGCCTCCCCTGATCGTCGACGACCGTCGTCAGTCCGCGAACTCGGCCGCCAGCAAGTCTCTCCCGCTCTCGATCGCTCGATCCGCCTCGTCACTTGAACTAGCTTCCCTTTCGCTGACTCGATCGATGCTTCATCTTGATCAACCTTCAACTCACGTCCTGTTCGACCTCCATGCGTACATCTGAGTCCACTCTCGACTTCAACTGACACCCTCGACCATCTGGCATTAGACTCCCCATCTAACCCTAATCCCGTGCAATCAACAATTGACGAGTAACTCAAGCCTGCACACACTAGACAAACACAGACACACACACATATCCAATACACCCAGACATTAACCCATGACATCACCCTATCAATCACTCATCATTACCTTGAACCATAGTGAAATACCTCACTATGTTCCTCATCTATGTAGACCTCTAGCATAACTCCTAGCAAGTCATGAAAGATCAAGTTCATAGAACATTGATTTGTAGCGCCATCATTCTTTAAACCAAAAGTCATCACAACCCACACAAACAAGCCGACAAAACTTAAGCATCAAAAGGCTATCTTATAGACGTCCTCTTCGGCCATAAAGATTTGATTATAACCAACGTTGCCATCAAGAAAACTCAGTACCTTATGTACCGAAGCATCGTTGATTAACATGTCGACTATCGGCATGGGGTACTCATCCTTCGGAGTGGTTTTGTTCAAATCCCTAAAATCAATACAAACACAAATCGTTCCACTCCCTTTCTTTTCTACAGGCACAATGTTAGCAACCCATTCAACATTCCTACATGGCCTAATAAACTTAGCTTTGAGTAATCTCTCTATCTCTTCTTTAACTCGGTCATACACGGCCGAATTAAAGTGATGCGGGGGCTATTTATAAGGCCTAAACCCGGGTTTGATAGGAAGCAGATGCTCCACAACTCACGGCTTAGTCCGGGCATCTCACTGTACTCCCATGCGAAACAATCGACATACGACCAAAGAAACTTTATTACTTTGGACTTTTCATCAGCATGAAAAATTTGATTTACAAAAGTCGTCCTTGGAATATTATCATCGCCTATATCGACCTCTTCTAGAGGGTCGGCCGACGCAAAACCTTGACCTAACTTTTCTACTTCGCTAAAATCTTCAATGGCGTCGGCAATACCATATTTAGAAGACTGATATTGTACTACACGAGATTTTTGCCAATCAAGATTACTCTTACTAGACATGACTACTAATTCAGAGACAACCGAGCTACACCAGCCGGATTTACAGACACAAAAACAAAACATCCCTCATACACACTAAAAAAATCGTAGTCTAAGAGATCTCTAACTAACAAGCATTCTACCTTATCATAGACGGCGTCAATAGACACATCGACCAAAGCGACCTGGGCCGAAGTATCAGCTGGTACCACCTCCACATCGTCGCCGTCCCACTAAATCAAGCATTGGTGCAAAGTAGATGGAATACAACAATTTCTATGAATCACATCATGCCCAAGTAGTACGCTATAGTTACCTTGCACATCGACGATGAAGAACGCCGTTGGCAACATCTTGTTGCCCACTGTCAGCTCCAAAGAAAGCACACCCTTAGCCTCAGAGCTCTCGCCGTTGAAGCCGTTGAGCGTCAAGTTGGTCCTCATCAAGTCATCTTCATTCTTGCCGAGCCTCTTCAATAGAGAGTACGAAATCAAGTTGACGGTGGCGCCTCCATCTACCAACATCCTCGAGATTGGATTTCCATCGATGTGCCCCTTGATGTAGAGAAGCTTCAGGTGACAAGCCATATCCTCGGGCTTCACAAAAATGGCCTCCCATGGGCCGAGGCTCAACTGAGTGACCTCAGCCTCGTCCTGTGGAAGAGCAAACACAACGGGTAACATGATGACATTTATGTCCATCGCCCGAGGAGAGGGTCCCTCGGAGACTGGAGTGTAGTCGTCGTCCATCATGTCATCCTCGTCGTCGCTTGGAGTAGGAGCCGGGTTGTTTACAACAACCTGATTTAGCTTCCAAACTTGCCTCACTACTGGTTGGGGATGAATCTCCTCAAAAATGGCGTTTTTCTCGTCCTCTCCTTTCTCTCGCGCATCTCCTGAGCCCAAAGGCGTTGTAGCCACCTATTATGTGATTTGGACATCCTCGGGGGTGCCCACGAAGGTTGTGGCTTTGTGTCGGGTGCCACAAACCTTCTCCTGTAAAGTTTAGCCAAACGGGGTCTGCCCGGGTTGGCCTAGGCGTGTTTGCGTCTGATAGAGCCTTCTTTCCGCGTGCTGTCGGTCAGACCGGCCTCGGCGGGCTGGTCTAACCAAAGTGTGCCAAAGTCCTAGAATGAGGTGGTTGGATCGACTGAGGTAGGTTGATCAGTCCTCAGTGGAGGAGGCGGTCAGACCGGCCCGGAGGCAGCAATCAGACCGATGGAGCCCCCTTCGGCACACTTCGGGAACATACCTCCGTCGTACTTCGGAGGGGGTCCCTCTGGGATTAGGACTTCATGGTGTTGGGGAATAGGGGATCTACTCTAGCCTGTAAATTCAAAATTTTATGCCCTAGGCCCAAGACTCGTGCGCGTGTGAGATCATAGATCGGTACCTTCTAGCACACAATGCACTAGGTGCAGTGGAAGAAGATGTTGGAGCAGCGCGTCAAGCCTCTCCTCGCTTCATCCTTGCTGTCCTTCGCTGATCCGATCGATGAAGACGACGTATTCGTTTGCATATAGAGGTTCACGAGCATCGCTATTAGAGCAACGCCTCCACAGAGTCTACACGTACAGGGATGGAATACCTCCCACGGCAGCGTGCTAGCACCGCACGAGAGAGACGGGGATCCTTGACCTCAAAGATGGAGATCAAGAAAGGAAGGAGAGAACTCTTCGGTGTCTAGGTCTAATCTAGGCTTATTGCTTGCCTCAAGACATCCTCCTCCTCTCCTTATATAGGACTGAGGGCCCTGGGTCGTGCTCATCCTGAAACAGATCCAATCTGTTGTCCCACGTCAGAACTTCTGATCCTATATCAGAACTTCTGACAGGGTATTTTAGGTCTCCTAATACAGTACGACATGCAACAGATCCAATATGTTATTGCCCACCTCAGAACTTCCGATACCTTATCGGAACTTCCGATCAGTACAAAATTCCCTGATTCCAAATCAGAACTTCTATCTCATCGGAACTTCCGAAGCAATAATTGCTCTCTGTATGGAGACCAGAAATTAACCGGAACTTCCGATACCTTATTGGAACTTCTGATCCATTGAATTTTCTTGGGCATATCCTTCAATCTCCCACTTGCACAAGAACCAATTCTTTGCATGTTTTTAATCCATCCCATTAAGTGTGTGACCCGATAAGTTCATACACTAACGGTTGTTCACTGAAAACCGTTTCTGACTCACTAATCAATAGCGGTACCTAGAAGCACATATTGACCCCCAAAGCGTACAAAATCAAATTTTCATGAACCTTGATATACGCAAGAACCAGTCCCTTTACCATGCACCATCAGTCAATCTCAAGGCGAGATACGTGCCACCCTTGTTGGTTAACTTGACATTTCACTCAATTAAGTATCAGATTCAAATCATGACTAAATCCTTAGTCACAATGGCATGGCCATGCACTTTTCCAATCCAATACCTCAAGGGGCCCAGAGACGACTCTCTCGTTATTAGGAGGGGTAAATTCTATCTTGACCGCTCATATCCCAAGACATGTTTCACAACACATCTGAAAACAACCTTATTACTACCCTGTTACAAACTAGCGTTAGGAAGCATCTAAGTGTGTCACTACACATTCTAGAATCAAATGCCGATCTCAGGTCCAAGGACTCTACAGGTACACATTTTGATATGACAACTGTCAGCACATTACAATAATAATCCCAACATTATGTCAAGTGGGTCTGTCCAACACCATGTTCACCAACATGTGTCCACATCACTGATTTGACATCTCTATGTCCATGATCTATGAAACACAATCATCAATCAGTCAGATGTACTAATCCGTGTATCATCACTGTCCCACATGATAACAATATTAGGGACCCTTTTGAATAACATCGTCATAAAGCAAATAATTTCACATAAAAAGTCATACTCATTAATTAAATGCAAATGATATTTATTCAAGGAACAAGATAACAATTATCCTCAAACATTTTCGTAGACTCTACTAGCATATTCCACAAACACATGACTCACTCATGCAAGTATATAATACCCATGGAGCTCATATGCGCCTCTTTCTTGGGCTGTGGAAGAGGCTTCGTCAACGGATCCACCATGTTCAAATCTGTGTGCACTTTGCAAATCTTCACATCACCTCTCTCATTGATCTCGTGGATCAGGTGATATCGCCAAAGTATATATTTAGATTTATGGTGCGATCTAGGCTCCTTGGCTTGCGCAATGGCACCACTATTACCACAATTGAGGTCCACTAGACTGGACGCACTAGGAACAACACCCAGCTCAGAAACAAACTTCCTGATCCAAACGACCCCCTTCGTAGCTTTTGAAGCAGCGATATACTCAGCTTCTGTTGTAGAATCGACCATCGTCTCTTGCTTGGAACTCTTCCAACTCACAGCGCCTCTATTGAGGCAGATCACAAAACCATATTGCGATTGAGAATCATCTTTATCGGTCTGAAAGCTAGCATCCATGTAACCACTTACAATGATCTCCTCTTCACCACCGTAAACCAGGAACATTTCCTCAGTCCTTCTCAAGTACTTGAGGATACTCTTTACGACAACCCAGTGACTTTCACTCGGGTTCGATTGGTACCTGCTCATAACACTTATAGCATATGACACATCTCGGCGTGTACATAATATGGCATACATGATGGATCCAATTGCGGAGGCATACAAGATCACACTCATCTTCTCTAGCTCATCAGGCGTCACATCACACTAAGTCTTACTAAGAGAAATACCATGTGACATTGGCAGAAAACCCTTCTTAGAATTCTGCATTTTGAATCGTTTCAAAACCTTGTCAATGTACATACTTTGGCTTAATCCAATTAATCATTTTGATCTATACCTATAGATCTTTATGCCCAAAATGTATGTTGCCTCTCCAAGATCTTTCATCGAAAAACTATTTTTCAGTGAAGTCTTGACAACATTCAACAAAGGAATGTCGTTTCCGATCAACAATATGTCATCCACATATAAGACCAGAAAAACAAGTGAGCTCCCACTATCCTTATCGTAAACACAAGGTTCTTCTTCATTTTTGATGAAGCCAAACCCTTTGACTACCTCATCAAAACGAAGATTCCAACTCCGAGAAGCTTGCTTCAATCCATAAATGAATTTTAGCAACTTGCATACTTTCCCATCATTCCCCGAACCGTCAAGACCTTCAGGCTGTGTCATGTACACATCCTCGCTCAGGTTTCCATTTAGGAAAGCCGTCTTGACATCCATTTGCCATATGTCATAATCATAAAATGTGCAATAGCTAGGAACTAGACTTAAGCATAGTGACAGGCGAAAATGTTTCATCATAATCAACACCTTGAATTTGTCTAAAACCTTTCACCACCAATCGAGCCTTATATATGTGAACATTTCCATCAATGTCTATCTTTTTCTTGAAGATCCATTTACACTCAATAGTTTTCACACCATCGGGTGGATCAACCAAGTTCCAAACTTGGTTAACTCGCATGGAATCCCACTCGGATCCAATGGCTCCAAGCCATTTCTTAGAGTCTGGTACCATCACTACTTCCACATAGGTTATGGCCACATCGTTTTCCAACAACAACACGCCGTGATGCCTAGTGGTCAATAACATGTACCTCTCTAGTGCATGGACTACTCTCCCAGACATTCATGACCCTTCTTAGAATTCTGCATTTTGAACTGTTTCAAAACCTTGTCAATGTACATATATACTTTGGCTTAATCGAAATAACCGTTTTGATCTATCTCTATAGATCTTTATGCCCAAAATGTATGTTGCCTCTCCAAGATCTTTCATCAAAAAACTATTTTTCAGTGAAGTCTTGACAACATTTAACAAAGGGATGTCATTTCCGATCAACAATATGTCATCCACATATAGGACCAGAAATACAAGTGAGCTCCCACTAGCCTTTTGTAAACACAAGGCTCTTCATCATTCTTGATGAAGCCAAACCCTTTGACTACCTCAGAAAAACAAAGATTCCAATTCCGAGAAGCTTGCTTCAATCCATAAATGGACTTTAGCAACTTACAAACTTTCCCAGCATTCCCCGGACCGTCAAGACCTTCAGGTTGTGTCTTGTACACATCCTCACTTAGGTTTCCATTTAGGAAATCCGTATTGACATCCATTTGCCATATGTCATAATCATAAAATGCGGCAATAGCTAGGATGATTTGAATAGACTTAAGCATAGCGATGGGGGAAAATGTTTCATCATAATCAACACCTTGGATCTGTCTAAAATCTTTCGCCACCAATTGTGCCTTTTAGATGTGAACATTTCCATCAACGTCTATATTTTTCTTGAAGATCTATTTACACTTAATAGTTTTCACACTATCGGGTGGATCAACCAAGTTACAAACTTGGTAAACTCGCATGGACTCCAACTCGGATCCAATGGCTCCAAGCCATTTCTCAAAGTCTGGTTCCATCACTGCTTCCGCATAGGTCTTGGGCTCATCGATGTCCAACAACAACACATCGCGATGCCCAGTGTACAATAACATGCATTTCTCTAGCGCATGGACTACTCTTCCAGTCCTTCATGGGGCTGGCACATCCATAACATGACCAGCAACATCTTGCGCCTGCTGCTATGGTTCAGTAGGATCTAGATCACTTTCCAGTGGCTCTCGAACCTCTTCGAGATGCACAATACTCCCACTAACTCCTTTTGAGAGAAATTCTTTCTCACAGAATACACCATTCCGAGCGACAAACACTTTGCCCTCCTCTCAATTATAGAAATAGTATCATTTGGTTTCCCTATGATACCCCACAAAGACATCCTCCTCCTCTCCTTATATAGGGCTGAGGGCCCCTGGGTCATGTTCATCCTGAAACCCTAAAAACTGCAACAAATCCAATTTGTTTGCCCCCGCCGGAACTGTCGATCCTGTATCAAAACTTCCGACAGAGTATTTTAGATCTCCTGATACAGTATGACACACAACAGATCCAATCTGTTATTTCCCACTTTAGAACTTCTGATACCATATCAGAACTTCCGATCAGTACAAAATTCCCCGATTCTGAATCGGAATTTCTGGCTCGTCGGAACATCCGATACCATATTAGAACTTCCGAAGCAACAATTGCTCTCTGTATTGAGACCAGAAATTAACCGGAACTTCCAATCCATTGAATTTTCTTGGGCATAGCCTTCACCTGGGATCCCACCTTGACGGTGATAGCTTCGGAGCCTCTCTCTGCTATGCCTTTGTGGTCACCTTCCCTTGTTTTGTTCTAAGGGGGTCGCCCCTATGGCACCACGGATAGACGACTGAAAATGTTTTCCTTCGCTGCGCAAACCTGTCCCTACCAATCATAAAACTTTGAAGGCACGAAGGGAGTGGTGAAGTACGGAGTAGGGTACCCCTTAGGTAGAACATATCTCGGAGGCCACGATGCTACTTTCCAATGGTATGGTGGAGGGAGTGGGGGCTCCATCGCTTGGAGGGGGGTTCGGCCATGCCGAAGGGATGCTGGTGTAGATTGGCGAACAGTCTGGCCCTATCGGAGGAGTCTCCGAGCAGGTCGGAAGGGGGTTCGGCTACCTCGAAGGAGGGTCCATCCTCTTCGTAGGAGGGTTCGTCCTTCCCGAGGGGTTCGGCCGTACTCTGGCCTATTCGGCTTTCTTTTTATGCTTATGTTCGGTGTTTATCTTCCATACCCCCACCTCAGGGTTCTTTGGTACGAGTGTGTGTGCGCAAGGCTCTCCAATCAAGACTTCCTTCCCCTTAGTGGACCTAGCCTGCTCAGGCTGAATCAGTACCTTCTTTCCATCGAGATCAATAGTGTTCACGGGAAAAGGGTCCTGGTCGAGCTTCATCTTGGGATTTGTATCCAACTTCAACCGTCCTTTTTCTATGGCCGATTGAACCTGTCGACAAAAAACATTGCACTCGTTAGTAGAATGGGAGTGAGAATCATGCCACTTACAATAAGCCCGCTTCTTCAAATCATCGACAGTTAGGATGACATGACCCTTTGGTAATCTGATAAGATTGTTCTTCAACAAAAAATAAAATATCCTATCACACTTAGTCACATCAAAAGAATATTTCACCACGCTGGGCCGACTCTTGGCAGGAAATGGTCATAACTCAGTGCAAATGACGGGCTTGGCCTTACTAGACCAAGTCCACTCTGCGGTGTACATGTAGGCCAAGTCATCCTCGCTCTCCGATGATTCCTCATTGGAGTGCTCCATGACGTGCACCTCAACCTTAGGCTTGTTAAATGTCTTGGTGAATTTCCTACTTTTGGCTCGGCTTTCCTGAACCAGAGCCTTTTGTAGAATGAACCTGACTGACATCGAAGAAATCCCGACCATATAGTCACTCCTTAAGTTCAGAGTGAAGACCGTTAAAAGCTAGGTCGGCCAAGTCTCTATCAGAAATATTCAAAGTAAAACATCGGTTTCTAGTGTCCCTAAAACACTTAACGTACTCAGAGACACTCTCATTAGCCTTTTGTCTAACCGATGTCAAGTGTGAAAGTCTAAGGTCGGTTTCTGTAGTATAAAAATAATCATGGAACTTCTGCTCCAACTGGGCTCAAGTCTGGACAGAGTTCGGTGGCAACGCCGAAAACCAAGTGAAAGCAGTGTCGGAAACCAATAGAGAGAATAATCTAAGCTTCAATGCGTTCGACCCACTAGCTTTGACACACTGTTCTAGGAACTAACCTATGTGCTCTAGGGTGGTCTTGCTACCTTCACTGCTAAATTTTGTAAATTCAGGCACCCTAAAGCCACGCGGGTACGGGATGGAGTCGAAGTGATCGGGGTATGACTTTTGGTAAACCCTAACCCAACCCCTAGGTGTCCAACCCGCACACTCTCTAAACAATGTGTGAATCCGCTCCTCGATGTCACCTACGCCTCCTACCTGTGCGTTTCTCGTGTGGGAGCGTGACACGTGGTGGTATATCGGGGTGTCGACCATGTGGCTCCTCCTCTCGTGGTGGCTCACGATACGGGACGTAATTGGGCGTATGTGGGTGTGCGGGAGTAGGAGGTGTGGGCAGCGTGGGGTAAGGTAGCATAGGCGCGGGTGGCAACGGCACATAATATGTGACATGTGTGGTCCGACCAGCCACAGGGTCGGTTTGAGCGCGGGTGTGATAACCGGTTGGACCGGCCTGATGGCCGGTCTGACCAACTGGGCCATACGGTGTCTCGGCCATGGACGATGTGGCCGTAGACGCTCTGGTCTTCTCGGTACTCCCATCAATTCTACTGTATATGTGATGGACAAGGGGTACGCTAGCTATTGGAGTGGGATAAGCGGCTTCAGAAAAGCCAAATCTCCTAAACATCGCCTCCATTCTCGAGTCGACTATGGCCTGTATGCGGTTTGCAACAGTAGCGCTAACGACATGGTCTACTGTGTTGGCTATATTTTGCTCGATGTCCTGGGAGGACATCCGAGGGGACGATGGTGTTACCTTATTCCTAGGGAGATCAGGGGTGTCAATGTTGCGCTTGACGAAGCCCCCGCGGGTCTTGGTGAAGCATCCAAGTAAAAGAGCATGTAGCTCCTTTGTCTTCATCTTGATCTCCACCCTATCCTCCTCAGAGAGGTCGTCGAGGGTGGGGATGATGATGTTGTGGTCTTCAATTTCTACGCTCCGCATCAGATCCATCGACGTAGAGGGTCCTGTTGATGTAGAAATAGTAGGTGTACCCATCGCCGATGTAGAAGTTCTTGGCATGTCTTTCCCAAGTGGAGTCGCCAAAAAGTGTGTTGACAATAAAATGCGCCGACACACTAACGCCGATCCGACGATCAAAAAGCGTGCATATACTTAGGAACAACCCTAAGCGTAACACAACATCGACATCGCATTCCGATGACCCTTAAACAGTGGTAAGGGAATAAAGGAGTCGCTAGGCAATCAAATAATCTTAAAGCAAAATTATTCAACTAACTGAATTGTATAGAAAGTAATTAAACCTAACTGGCCAGATGAAGCCTATTGGATCGAAGTGTACTGTGCAAGGGGGTCACCGAAGGTGGCCTTCGGTGTCCGGTGCGAAGGGTGCACCGAAGTAGCCTTTGGCGTCTAGACCGATCTGACCGAAGATGGGCCCCGGATAGATTGATTGACACGAAATCGCCATCGAACGATAGGGTTGGTGCGAAATCTCCGACGTGGTGAGACCTGATGCGAAGTACTCCAGTACAATGAAGATCACCGTGAGGACTCTAGCTTGATGTAATCCCAGTGTGAAGAAACCCTAGTGCGATGTGGCTCCGATGCGCAAGATTGGCTAGACTGGTGACAGCGTGACAGATCCGGCATGGACGGGTGGAGCAAAGACCTGCTAGAGATTGATCTGACAACATCTGAAACTAGCATACTGGCTCTAGAAGTCACCTTTCGGGAATCAGATTGAGACAGAAACCCTTGGTGAAGGAAATCTAGGTGGGAACTCTTTAAAAATACTAAGATCAAACACCAATTCGGCCTAGAGACTGAATTACGAAGTGTAGATAAAGAAAATCGATAAAAATGATAGCAATCTGTTATGTAGAGTTTCGACGTGATGCAAAGAGAGTTTATGATGCAAACTCACAAAGATGTACTTTAGAGCTACCCCTAGGGCAGGAAAACTAGATTGAAAGTAATGCGCTTCAAAACTAGGGTTTTGAGTTGATCTGTGTAGATGATCTTTGAATCGGCCTCACCCCTATATTTATAGGGGCTATACTTTACATTCTTGGTTACATCTCTAACTCTAACTTTGTGAAACCGAGTGAGGTCGCATTGTGGTTTTTGTCTATATGATGAGTGATTGATATGGTTGCTCGATCTGGAGTGATGAGTGAGTGATGGTTTGATTGCATCGATGGATCGATGTGTGGATATGGATTATGCCGAGGGGACCAGTGTGCGTTGCGTCTATTGTTTTAGATTGTCTCATGTGTGTAGGGTGGAGATGCTAACCAACTATCAACGACGGGTGATCAAGGATCAAGAAGGGAGCTCGATGCCAGAGGATCAAGGATGCCGAGTGAAGTTGGAGATGATTTCAAGAGTGCACGAGGAGATAGAGCAAGACATGGATGGACGGATGATCAAGACAACGTGATGATCAAGCCAACGAAAGGGAGGCCAATGCAAGTGATCAGGTGGCTCGAGGGGATCGAGAGTGAGAGAGACTCGCTGGCGGTCGAGTTCGCGGATTGGCGTCACATGTCGGCGATCGAGGAGGCTTTGTCGGTTTCTGCTGAAAAACGTTGCATCAGAAAATATTTTTAATTCTAGTAATTAGGAGTTTATTTTTTCTATTTTATCGTCTAGATTAAGTGTAATCTTTTAGTATTTTTCAGAATTCTTAATTCTGAAAAAATAGTAAAAGAATAGGGTCAATGATGTAATAAATTAGGAGTTTGCGTTAATGGATTTTTCAAAATTTGTAATTTTGAAAATTCATTATGGCAATTAGGTAAATACCTAGAACTTTTACCCTAATGGCATTTTGGAGATTACTTTAATGGGCTTGCCTACATAAAGGACCCAAAGGCCTAAGGTTTAGGTGAATCTTCCAGTTGAATATTTTGGGGGCTACCAACCACAATTTCTATTTTGTTCTAGCCTTTTTGCTGTTCTTAATTTCGTGCTTACTATTCATCATCACCTCTGTGTTGGATCAAGCACAACTAGCGCATCCAGGAGCTTCCAGCACAGGTACTGTTCATCCTTTTGTGATTTACTTTTGGAGCTGAGTTTTGAACTGTTTTGATGTTGTTTTTGACCTGAGTTCTTCATAACTTTTGTTGTACAAGTTTCCAGGGTTCCATTTTTGAAGTTTGAAAAAGTTTTTGACCACTGTTGCATATATTTTTATGTCCAACAAAGTTCCTAAAAAGTTCTGGAAACTTCTGATTTCTGCTGTGTTGAGTTCTGTTTTTAGTATGGATTCAATCTTTGAGGCGATTTTTGATCTGTTTTGGTACTGTTTTTGGACCAAGTTCTTCTACGTAACTTTTTTTGTCCAAGTTTCAAGGGTTCCATGTTTGAAATTTGCAAAAGTTTTTGACCACTACTGCATATATTTTTCTGTCCAACAAAATACCTAAAAAGTTATGAAAACTTCTGATTTCTACCAAGTTTTTTGTTCTGTTTTTAGTCTGGATTCCATCTTCGAGGCGATTTTTGATCTGTTTTGGTTCTGTTTTTGGACCTGAGTTCTACATAACTCTTTTTGTCCCAGTTACAAGGGTTCCAGGTTTGAAGTTTGCAAATTGTTCTGAACATAGCTACATATATTTTTTGGCTCACTTTTATCTAACCAGAAATGTATTTTCAGTATTAGTGCTGTCTTTTGTGCTATTTTATTTTTTGCAGAACATTCGGTGTCCTGCTTCCCTCTGAACTTAATTGAGTTTTTCAAGCCTCCAGAGCAAATCTTCATAACATATGGTTGTTCATGTATGAATTAAAACATTTCACTGAACATGTTTGGACTAAAATGTTGGGGGCTAAAGTGTTTTTGAATCTGTTCATCATCCGGCACAAGGATGTTTGAAAGGAAAAAAAAATCAATTCTGTTGTGATTGGTTTATCAGTGTTGTTATCTGGTTGGCTTATCTTGGAATTGCTTTGAAGTAATTTCTGGTTATAATGCATACTATGCAGATAAGACAGTACTTCTGAATCAGAAGCACCTCCTTGCCGTGAATGAGTTTCAATACTACACTTAGGTTATTTTCTTGTTGTTGAGTGTTTGCATTCTGGATTGATTTTTTTGGTTGTTGTGATCTATTTTCTTGCCAAGTCAAGTGTTTGGTTCTACCTGTCATAGCCGGTGTAAGCAAACTGGTGCACCTATTCTTCGCCACAAGGAAAGAATAAGCACTAATTAATTTTTCTTAATCCTTGTGAACTTGCTCTAATCTGTTGTGTATTCTGGATTGTCGGAGACTCAAAATCTGACTTCAGCAATTCGGTGTTTCAAATATCAACTGAAAAGCAAGTCGGTGACTCAAAGTCTGACTAAAGTAATTCGGCATTTCATTGTCCGAATAGAAACAGAAAAAGTTATAGAGCTATTTTTAAAGTGCAATCTTTGTGTGTGCAAATTCAGTGTTGGTGATCTCTCAATCTATCATTTGACATAATATCAGATAGGAGGGTGATAGCATCTGTTCTTATCGGAGTCTTTACTACATTTGCTTCTGCTTGTTCATTAAGAGGTGTGTTGGGTGATTTGAAAAGACCATCATATTCGCAAGAATTTATCGAGGCGCCTATTCACCCCCCTCTAGTCTCCATTCCGATCCCGCAAACTTGATTAAGATTTGGCTAAAAATAGATAAGATTTGATTAAGGATCAAAATAAATTGAAACCTATTAACAAATTGACTCCCAAGCCTACCCAAAGTGGGCCTTCAGCAGGCCGGCCGAAGTAGGCCTGTCGGGCCGAAGCCTGCATGCGAAGCACGCCACTCAAGGGGCCCTTCGGGCCGAAGCCAGCCTATGAAGAAGGCCACTGAAGGGGCATCCGAAGCCTCAATTCATATGGGCCTTCGACACTTTGGGCTTCGGCCTGTGCCAGGAATTGCATATTTTCGGTCTAATTTACAAATTTTGACTTTTGGACAATCTTGAACATTGTTGACATGAAAATGTGCCCCCGCACTTGGGTCATTTCGATGATCCAAAAGCGTGTGGTTACTTAGGGATGAGCCTAATCGTAACACAACACTGACATCGCGTTCCGACTACCCTTAACAGTGGCAAGGAGGTGGAGTCGCTAGGTAATCAGATCACAAATAAATAATCCAATTAGCTGAAATATATAGATAAAACAATCCAAGGGGGGCTTCGACGTCTGGTGCGAAGGGTGCGCCGAAGGAAGCCTTTGACGTTCGGACTGATCTGGCCAAAGATAGGCTCCAAATAGATCACGACGCGAAATACCCTCCGAACAACAGGGTTCGATGCGAAGCCTCTGACACGACAAAATCCAACGCGAAGCGCTGGTGCAACATAATCTCATGCGGAGCATTCTAACCTAGCGAAGTCTGGTGCAGAGCACTGGAACGATGAGGTACGATGCGAATTGTTTTGGCCGTACTTCAACACGAAGCAACTCCGACGCGAAGTAGCTACGGTGTGCGGGACTTTACCAGACTGACAACGGCGTGACAGGTCCAGCACAGATGAATGACATGGAGACTTGCCGAAGGGTGCTCTGGCGGCCTTCGAAACCAGCTTCCTAGCTCCGGAAACCTTCGACGAAGTGGGCTCCAAACGTAAAACCTACAGCAAAGGGAAAATCAAGTGCCAATTCGTCCTGGAGACCGAATTACTAAGTGTTGCATTATGCAAAACAAAGGTAGCAATCTGTTATGTAAATTAACGGATGGTTCACAAGCGAGCTAACAAGGTGATAGAAATCTGTTACATAGATTAACGGATGATTCACAGGCAAACCAACAAGGCTTACCATTGTTACGGCGTGGCCGACAGAGGGCTTCTAGTGCAAACCCATGAAGGAGTACTGATCTAATGCGGAAAGTAAAGAAAATAAAGGTACGGTTCAAACTAGGGTTTGGCGAGTTGATCTGTGTTGGAGGGCTCCTATGAACCGGCCTCACCCTTGTATTTATAGGGGCTAGTCTTCTTATCTCTATATCTAAACTGATAAGATTCGGCCTAACCAAGATTAAAGATAAAAACAACCTGAATCTATATCAGACTCCTTATCCGAAGACTGCCCGAAGTGGGCCTTCGACAGGCCCGCAGAAGGGTGCTCCTCGGGTCAAAGCTTCGGTGAAGCAGGCCGTTGAAGGGCCTCCGGGCTGAAGCCAGCCTGTGAAGCAGGCCGCTAAAAGTCCCCCGAGGCCCCACGCAGGTGGGCCTCCGACACTTTAGGGCTTCGGCCTATACCAGGACCTGTATATTTTCGGCCCAAAATTAACAAAATTGATATTTTGACAATTTCGGCCATTAATGTCATTTCTTGCTATCAACAACCATTAATGCCATTTTTTGCTATCAACAGACATATGTGTGGCCTAGGAGATCTACTTAATTCTAGTGCAGGTCCTACAATCTTAGAAAGAGGGTTCAAGGCATGCTAATCAGTTTGACCCTACAACTGATAAGGAACCAGAGGAAATATCATTAGTAGCAAAGCCTATCGGTTGTCATGCTAATGACTGTGGTAAGGATATAATAATCATGAATGAACAATGCTGATCGGCCACAAGGCCAATAACCAAGGCAAAGCGATCGGGATGAATGCGCCATCGACCGATCAGATAGGTAATTTACGCGTATAGGCCAATGAGCATCCCCCGATAGCAAATAGAATATGACTCTGAATTGAAGGTGACCCATCGGCTTGTACTCCGATAGAAATAAATAAAACATGTCAGATATCATGTATGTATTATCAAAATCATCACAATAACAAGATTGGACCTAACCAAGACAGTAGCTTATCACGATGAACTTAATAATAGTTAAAAGTATCGGGCACGCTTTATTTAGATGAACGGTATACAACATGAAAGAAGTAAAATAGAAAGAGATGTCAGACTCAACCGATGAAGCCTCAAACTACCACACTGTTGGTGCATTTTTTGGTCACACTTTGACACACGCGTGGCCTGGGAGATCTGCTTCACTCTAGTGCATGTCCTACGTTCTTAGAAAAATGGTTCAAGCCATACCAATCAGTTTGACCCTACAACTGATTAGGGAACAAAAAATATGGCATTAGTAGCATGGCCTATCAGATATAGAGTCGATGACCACGATGAGGATGGAATATTCATGGAATATAATGCTGATCGACCATGAAGCCGATGACCTAGGAGAAAGAAATCGGGCGGGCGCACCATCGGCCAATAAGATGAGCAGTTAACCACATAAGCCGATGAGTGCTTTTCCGATGGCTTATAAGATGTAGCATGGAATCGAAGATAACCCATCGACTTGTACTCTGACAAAATAAATAAAACATGCCAAATAACATGTCTATATCACGAAAATCATCAGAATAACTAGATCAGAGATAACCAAGACAGTATCTAGTCATGATGATCTTAATAATATATCAAAGTATCGGGAATGCTTTTTTTAGATGAATGATATGCAACATGAAAGAGATACAATAGCAAGAGATGTCGGACCTAACCGATGAAGCCTCAAACTATCATATCTAAATCACGTCAATCTAAGAGATCAAACTAAACTGATGCAGCCTTAGACCTAGCTAATACACTAAGAACAACTAGCGGTCGTATTGTTTCAATGTTCACCTTAAGAGATCAATCTGATGTAATCGTGAGGATACTGACCTAATCGGTACGTACGTCGGGGGTGGCGGGACTCACCTCTTCGCTGTAGATCAAAACGATGCAGCCTAGCTTTGAGTGTCGAACCCCACCGGATAAACCTTGGAAGCCAAGGGTGGCAATGTGCCGAGTAGTTGACGGACAGAGATGTGTTTCTTATGCTAACTAGGGATACATATTTATAGTCTAGAGACTTGCTGTCTAGGCACTCTATCTTAATCGATTATGGATAATCTTTATCTTATTTTCTGCCCTTATCTCTAACGTCTCTTCTGCGCCCGATCATCTTGTAATAGCATGGATGGGCTTCCTTGACTTTGTTTGACTGGATCCTCTTTGACTCCTGTTGATCGTGTGACATCTTTAGTGGGCCTTGGCTTTACCAAATCTTGGCGTCAACACATGTCCACCCTAGTTTTGGAGCATTAAGTGGTTGTTGATGCTTCAAAATTAACAACCGTTATTATCCCTGCCGCCACGTCTTCTCAAATGTCTATCCGCACAATCTTTTCACTTTAACTGCCAGTCAAAACCCTTCATCTTCTGATACCTTTATAACTTCGCTTAGCATTCCATCTCTACATTTTAATTGCCGAAACCCTTCGCCTTCTAATGCTTTCACATTTTCCTACAGTTCTGACTCTATCTCTTCTCCTTCTAGCCATCCATAATTGCACTAGGTTAGTTTATAAGCACCCGCCACTCTTACTTTCTTCTTCATGCTCTTGACTCACCACCTATTTCTAGCCATAAAACCTTTCACCGCTCATCCTAGTGCTAGCCGTCTGTTGCCAAACTTCTTCTCATCAGTGTAAAGATGGCCACCATTAAGGCCATCCCCGAGGAAGTCTCCGCCCTTTTTATTCCTGACTCACTCGTCACTCCTTATCTTCTGATTCCATTTTTGTTTTGGCAGGGCTTGCGAAACCAAGTTTTCATTCCAATAGTTACTCATCCCTTTAGCTTCTTTATGGGTCCTTTAGGCAACCCTGACCCCACAGATTTCATCAATGCCGAGACTTGTCGGATACCCTTCAAATGTTCACCTAGGCGTTCCTCTGATTGGGATTTAGGCTTTGAATCCTTTCCTTATTCTATCCCCGGCTGGCGTGACTGGTATCTCAGGGTGTCAGCCACTTATCACCCCTTTTGGGATGAGATCTACATTTGTCATTGTATTGGCCTTTCTTTGGCTGAGCCATACCTGAACGGGCCAATGTTGGCCTCATCTTGTTATTTCTGGTCTGATGCCTTAAATGTTTTCATTTTTGGTCACAGGCTGATGAGTCCCACTCTTCTTGATGTCTTCTTCTTATCTTGCCTTAACATTTATTCACCAGCCAATCCCTTCTTTCTTCATTTCCAACCATCCCACGGCCTTTGCATCAACCTAGCCGATGAATGGAGCCAATATATTGCTAGGCACAATAGGAAGACCGGCCCTATAAGTGCTCGCAAACACGTTGCTTTCCTCAGCCTCTGGTTGGAGGAATTTGTATTCTGTGTGTCGGCTCCGGTCCTGACCCTTCAATTTCAGTTTTTAGCCGAATGACTTATCGCCCATGTACGAGTTCCCCTCGGCCGTTATCTCCTTGGAGCCACCTACTGTTCCCTTCACCTGGTGTCAGCCAACCTATCGGCCGACAACTTCATTGGTCAGCCCAAGGGTCCTTGGTGGTTCCTCCAGCTTTGGCTTAATGTTTATACTACTGATCTCATTGGAGGAACCCCTCTTACTCATTCATGCTTTCCTACTGATTTTCTAGAATCGACCGTTCCCACCTATCGTCGTTGGTCTTCTCTAGGGGAAGTGGCAACATTCTTTCCTCCTTTTCCTTTGTCTTCCAAGACCTTGACCATTTTATTTTTGAGTTATTAACTCGGATTCTCTGATCGAACCGTCTGGTTTCCTCTTGGATACTATTTGGAGTATGAACGCCCCCGTCAGCTCGTTTTGCCCGATGTGTCCCGCGATGGAGAATACTTTCACATCTTCTCAACGGCCACCTTTACCTATTTGCTCCCTGTTGATTTTACCGATGGGTATCCTTGGCGATGCTCTTATGAGTTCCATCATCCATCGGTCTCTTCGAGACAGCTGGGTTTTGGTCAGCTCCCGCCCCATCTCTTTTTTATTGGCTAGATCCGAACTCGCGGGAGGGTCACAAGAGCTTTGGAGTGGGACCTCCTTTCCCACATGACCGATGGGATCCCTTACAAACTCCTTGCCAAGTAGGTGACCTATCGGGTGACCTCCTGCGCCTTCCGTCGATGGTGGGACGAGTTGAAGCAACACGTTTTCAACCGTTCCTCCTTGTTCTATCGGGAACGGCTTCACCCAGACCACGCCGATGCGGGGCCCAAGGTAGACATCCTGACTCCCTTTTTCATTTTCCTTACACCATCTTTTGTTCCATCTAATTAACTTTCTTTCTGCAAGATATTGATTGTGATGCCCCATAGTGAGCTTTAGTGGCTGCCGATACAATATGGGTCGGTATCAGCCACTACGAAATTGGGTGCTAGTGCCCCCACTCCCTCTGTGTGAGTGAACGGGAGGCGATCCTAGATCATCTATCGGGTGGAGGAACTTCGACCGGCTGCCTAGGGGAAGAAGCCGATTCAAGGGTGGAACTGATGGGAGCCCTCTGGGCAGTTTTCTTCTTTTTGTAAATTTGTGTAACACTCTTTGCCTTGTAGTTCGGGAATTTGAATGTATCTTCTGAATTCCATTTTTAAACTTTGAACTGTGTTCTGTGGTATACGATGCTTCTACATTGGTCGTCTGAAGGCGATACCATCGGTGTCGGCTGACTCATGCGCTGGTCCATGTTTTAACTGATGACTTTCTTTAAGTACCTCTTGTCTTATCCCCTTTTGACCCTCTAATGGTGATACTTTTGCATCGACCGTTTCGTGGTGATACCATTGGCATTGGCTTCCATACGTATAGACTTCTGAGCTCTGTACGATTGACCGAGAAATTTTCCTTCATCGATCCTCGTATGGCCTCTTCCCACGCCTCTAAAGTAGTCCTCTTGGGTTTGCCTCGGCCTTGCCGAAGTAGTTAGGTGTTTTCATGTTGTGCTTTGTTCTAAGGTTGATGCCTTTGCATCAGTCGTCTTAAGGCGATGCCGTTGGCATCGACTATTTGGGCTTTGTTCGAATGGTCGATAAACTTCCCTCAATGTATTCGTTCGGCCTTTTCCCAGGTCCTCTGAAGTAATCTTTAGTTCACTCTTCTTCCGTCGGGAGCCTTTCGCTCATTTGGCATTTTAGGCAGTTCTTCGGTGATTAGCTTGATGCCATCATATGATACTTCGAGAAAATTGTTGTCCCAAGCTTCTCCCGATAAACAGACAACCCCTTCTACTTCCCATACCGATAAATCAACTTTATCTATGTTAACCGATTTGTTGGTGGGAACTATTTCCACTTGATCACCGACCCACTATATGAGGTTCTGATGCACTGTCGAGGGGACGGAACAATTTGCGTGTATCCAATCATGTCCCAACAAAAAGTTGTAGGATCCTTTCCCCTCTATCACGAAGAATGTAGTCAGCATTGTCTTGCTTCTAACTATCAGTTCTGTGTTTAGTACTCACATTGTGTCTCACGAGTTGCCACCGAAATCCCTTAATACCATGTTAGTCCTGATGAGGTCTTCCAGTGTCTTTCCAAGCTTGCGAAAGGTGGCATAAGCCATCAAATTGGCAGTCACCCCTCTGTCTATCATCATCTTGGACATCGGCTATCCGTTAACCAACCCCTTGATGTAGAGAGGTCTTAGGTGTCGATGCTCAAGATATTCTGGCTTATCAAAGATTGCCGACTGAGGAGCCAACACCAACTGAGCCATTGTATTGGCGTGATCTGTGTCATCTTCATGGGGCGCCCGATACTTGGTAGGGAGGAAGAAACCATGTTTACCTCTACACCCTTCTTTTCATCGTCTTGATCGGCCTTGTCCTTCGATCGCCATTCACTCTTGGTTCTATGTGGCCAATCAGTGTCTTCTTCGCTCGCATGTGCTTTCCCTTCTCTTTACCGCAGATGTTGTACCCTTCTCTTCTGGCTTCTTGGGAAGATCCTGGGGGAACACCACTGTGGTTTCTTTGGTGTGTTTTTGTCATCGTCGGATGTCTGGCCGATTCCTTTGGGATTGATGAGACTAAGTCTTTCCAGCGTCGGTACCCTTGGAGGCAAAAATCTTTGGTGCACGGCCTCCCGATCACGAGGCATGAGCCTGATGTTGCATGGCCGATGATCGTCTTGTGTTGTGCCTTGGGCACCGCATTCTGGGCAGTCGTCTATGGATGGTAGGCACAACCCCTCATTCCAGCAAAGCCCAAAGAACTCACAGTTCCAATGGGGGTTGAAATGCAAGTAACCTCAGCTGTCTTCGCTGTTCTCCCTCTCTTTCGACCTCCTCTAGTACTTCCAAATGAGGCCTGATGAGTTGACATTTTCGCCGATCCATCCTCCTCCCCTCGTGCGCCGGTCACCAACATAATGCGCGTGCACCATGTTGACTTGGAACGGGTGACCATTGATGTTCATTGGCTTCTTTTCATCATCGAACTTGATTCGGCCTTGCTCCACGGCCGATTTGATTTGTTGCCTGAACACTTTGCACTCATTAGTGTGGTGTAGTGGGGAGTTGTGCCACTTGCAATACTTTCTTTTCTTTAGCTCATCGGTAGGTGGTATTATGTGGCCCGGTGATAGGTGAATTTGTTTCTCTTTAAGCAATAGATCAAATATTTTGTCGGCCTTGTTGACGTCGAAGTCATATTTCTCTTCCTTTTTGGACAGCTTCACCCACGGGCAAGCAACCTGCTTCTTGTTCTGGGACCACTCGGCCATACCGACCTCTACATCTGAGTCGCTACTCTCGTCAGAGTCCGAGTAGTATATCTGGGTGTATGCCACTTTCTTCTGATACTTGTCCCTATTAGCCTCTTGGAATCGTCTCTCTTGTGCTGATACCCTTTGTAGCAGTTGCAAAAGGCTCTCGAACTCATGTGATGAAAACCTCTCCTTAATTGGGTTTAGGTGTCCTTGAAAGGCCAAATCCACCAACTGATTGTCGCTGAGGCTCAAACTGTAGCATCTGGTCTGTACATCTCGGAAACTCTAGACATAATCTTGTATCGACTCGTCCATTCTTTGCTTGACGGTCATCAACTCAGTAAGCCTCATCTCTTGGATACCGGTGAAGAAATACTTGTGAAATTTCATCTCAAAGTTAGTCCATCCTCAGATGGAGTCCACCGGTAGTGAAGAGAACCATGCGAAGGCCGATCCCGATAAAGACAACGGGAATAATCAGACCCTCAACACCTTGTCGGCTGATGCATCTACACACTTGGCGAAGAAATGACTAATGTTGGGGGAGATAATCCCGACGGCCAGGGGGCCCACCGCCAGGAGGTCTGAAGCCAAGGATACCGGAGGCCACCTTCCGAGAGAAGGATACCGGAGGCCACCCTCCGGGAGAAGGCTGCCGGAGGCCGCCCTCCGGGAGAAGGTTGTCGCCTTCCGGGAGAGGGGGGCCGGAGGCCTCCTTCCGGGAGACGAAGGCGGGAGGCCGTCATCCGGTACAAGGACCCCGAAGGCCATCCCCCGCAAGGAAGATGCCGGAGGCCACCCTCCGGGAGAAAGATGTCGGAGGCCACCCTCCGGCAGAAGGTCGTCGGAGACCGCCCTCCGGGAGGGAATTGCCGAAGGCCCCTCCTTCGGGCCGCAGTAGCGAACCCGAGGGGCGCGTTGGCGGGAGAAGGACGGGACAAACGTACAGGGGACAAGATCGCGATCCTCTGAGCCGTGTCGGGCGGCGCAGGCAGCGTCCGACACGGCTGATACGCTGTTAGAGTCGAATCTTCTTGTCTGTATTGTATATAGTCCATTTTGTCTGTACTGTCGACCGGCGGTTGGCCGGGTAGCCGTTGGCATTCCAGAGGCGCTTGGCCTCTGGACGGGGCGCCTTATAAATACCCCCCAACTATAGTTGTAATGGCACAAGCTCAAGGAGCATTGAATACAGCACCCTCATTTCCACCAAGAAAACCTGCTGGTCCAATCCGTCGTTCCAACAGTTGGCACCGTCCGTGGGGACCTTAGTCCAAGAAGCTATCGTCCTCTACACCCACTCACCAAACCATGTCAAGTCAAAAAGGAGCAAGCGCGGTTCCCCCGCGCCGGTCGGCCCGCACCGCCGGGGTCGAGCCCGCCGCGATCCTCGACCCCGGTCCTTCGGCCCCTGCCGATACGCCGGTCGGGGCACCTTCCCTGGAGCCAACCCAGATGCCGGAAGAGACGCCCGAGGCCGGAGGCCCCGCCGGCATACCTGAGCCAACCTCCGTCAACCTGGCGGGGGTGCCAGAGCTACCGCCAGAGCAGCACGCTCCAGCCGGACCCCCGGTGGTGTCCCTCCGGACCGACTACGCCCGCTCTCGGGACCCCGATACCGCTTCAGGAGGAAGCGGGAGTCAAGCCGACGCCCTGGCCGCTGAAAACGCCCGGCTGAAGGCAGAGCTGGCCTTGTGGCGCCAGGAGGCGTCGCTCCGCCCTCCGGAACCCCTCCGCGCCGCGAAAGCTATGGCCGTGGCGCTAAGCGACGATGAAGACCCAGAGGGCGGAGAGAACCCGTCGTACGACGAGGAGTCCCCCTTGCACCCGGACCTCCAGAGGGTGCGCTTCGGCTCGAAGTTTCGCGCCGCCAAGCTCCCCAAGTACTCCGGCGACTCCGACCCGGGAGAGTTCTCCCGCTCCTACGCCTTGGCCATAGAGGCGTCCGGTGGAAGCCGAGACACCATGGCTAAATGCTTCCCCCTGGCACTCGAGGGGATCGCACTCCGGTGGTTCTGGTCGCTCCGACCCGGGACCATTCACTCATGGGAGCAGCTGAGGAAGAAGTTCGTCAACAACTTCCAAGGAACCTTCGTGGCCCCCATGTCCACCGGGAGCCTCTTCCAAGTGAAGCAGCAGCCCGGGGAAACTTTGCGGCAGTACTCTCAGCGCTTTGCGCACACCAAGGCCCAGATCAAGGGGCTTTCGGCTTCCTCTGTCATCGACGCGGCCCGAGAGGGCGTCACCCACCCAGGTCTCCTCGATAAGCTCCACCGCAAACCTATCTCTTCAGTGGCACAACTCATGACATACTTCGAAGAGTACGCCCGGTCCGAAGAGGGCCAGATGCGCCGGCAAGCGATGGTAGCCCCCGTCCGGGCCCCGAGCGCCAGGACGTATGAGGCCCCCCCGGATCTTCGCCGGGGCGCACGCCAAGCTTCCGACTTTCGCCGCCAGGAGCCCGGTCGACAGGATCCCATCCTTCGAGACTCTCGGCGAGGCCGAAAACACCTTCGGGGGGAAGTCCTCAGTATCACCCCCCAAGCCCCCACCAAGCACCTGCACACGCCCGGCGGAAGCCGCCCAGCCGGAGCCAAGCATCCACCCCGGGCGCTTTCCAGGGAAGCCTTTTACTGCAGC
This sequence comes from Zizania palustris, assembly GCA_019279435.1. Classification (NCBI taxonomy): domain Eukaryota; kingdom Viridiplantae; phylum Streptophyta; class Magnoliopsida; order Poales; family Poaceae; genus Zizania; species Zizania palustris. The sequence goes on from JAAALK010000082.1 coordinate 16,165,811, forward strand.
GTCCACGGCGAGAACCGGAGCCACGACAACGACTCCTGCCAAACCATACTCGCCCTTCGTAGCGACTACCTCGAGCGTAATGCCGGCCGCGGCTCCACCGACAGGGGGGTCGCTACCCCTCGCCCCGAAGCGGTCCAGGTAGTTGGGCACCGAGAGGATCCGGAAGTCCCGATCCAGGGTTCGGAGTACGGCGGGGCCCCGGTCCCCAAGCTCGAAAGCGCCCCAGATAGGGGGAAGCGAGTGGTCCTCCCCATATCCGGAGGGGGAGCCTTGGGGGCTCTTTCCAAGCGGCAGCGCCGAGACTATGTTCGGGAGGTCGGGCATATCGGCACATCCGGCCCCTCGGCCCTCCCGGAGTGGTCTCATGTCCCCATCACCTTCTCCACCGAAGACGCCTCTGGAGTCAAATTCCCGCACGCCGATCCCCTCGTCATTTTAGCAGACATCGCCGGAGCCGAGGTGCGTCGTATACTGGTCGACGGGGGGAGTTCCGCTGACATCATCTTCGTGCAGGCCTTCGATCAGCTATGCCTGTCGCGCAAGCACCTCCTGCCAGCTTCGCGCCCGCTCCAAGGCTTCGCAGGCCCCCCGCTGGATGCCCTGGGCCAGATCCTGTTGGAAGTAACCTTCGGCGACTCCCCCCTGCAGCGCCATGAAGAAATTCTGTTCGACGTCGTCGACGCCCTGTACGCCTACAACGCTATCTTCGAGAGGGGGATCCTCAATTGCTTCGGAGCCGTCGCGCACCACAACTATCTCTGCCTCAAGATGCCGACTCCCGGGGGGTGCTGTCAGTCCTGGGTGACCAGGCTGCGGCCCGCCGGGTCGAGTACGGCCATTCAGCACCATTGGAGCCACGGCAAATTCACAGTGTCCGCGAGGGCGCCGACGGAGCCGGCCTCGCGGGAAGCAAGGACCCCGAGCAGAAGGGCCGCCCCGCCAAACCCCTCCCGGAGGGGGAAATCATCACCAAGACCCTGACTCAAGGAGGGAAGGATTACCCGATCAAATTCGGAGGGGGCCTGGAACCAGAGGTGTCGGCGCAGATCGAAGCTATCATCCACGGCAACCTCAACATCTTCGCGTGGTCCGACGAGGACATTACCGGAGTCGACCGCTCGATCATCGAGCACTCGCTGGCTGTCGACCCGAAGGCACGACCGGTTCGCCAGGGGCTCCGGAGGCTTTCCACCGAGCGGGCTGAGCTCGCCAAGGTGGAGACGGAGAAGCTGCTTCGAGCCGGGGTCATCCGGGAGGTGAGTCATACCGACTGGTTGTCTAACCCAGTGTTTGTCCAGAAGAAAACATCTGGCAAGTGGCGCATGTGTATCGACTTTACTTCTCTCAATAAAGCTTGCCCCCGTGACCCCTACCCCCTGCCCCGCATTGACCAGCTAGTCGACTCCACGGCCGGAGCAGAGCTCCTCAGTTTCCTCGACGCTTATTCCGGATACCATCAGATCTGGCTAAGGCCCGAAGACCAGGTGAAAACAAGTTTTGTCACTCCGGCCGGAGTATTCTGCTACCTCCGGATGCCCTTCGGCCTTCGCAACGCCGGGGCAACCTTCTCTAGGCTAATCTCCAAAGCCCTGGGTCATCAGCTGGGACGCAATGTGGAAGCATACATGGACGATATTGTCATCAAAAGTGCCACCAAAAGCCACCACGGATCAGACATAGCTGAGACCTTCGACAGCCTCCGGCGGTGTGGAATCCGGCTCAATCCGGACAAGCGTGTCTTCGGAGCACGCGCAGGGAAGCTGCTTGGGTACCTCGTTTCCAGCCGGGGCATCGAAGCCAGTCCAACGCAAGTTCAGGCGCTACAGAATATGGCCCCCCCTCAGAATCTGAAGCAAGCGCAAAAGCTGGCCAGACGGTTGGCGGCCCTCGTGCATTTTCTGGCAAAATCAGCAGAGCGCAGCATGCCCATCTTCAAGGCGCTCCGAAGTTCCAAGCATTTCGACTGGACCCCCGAGTGTCAGGAATGCTTTCGGCAAATCAAGGAATATCTCTTCGGCCTCGTGGCCCTCGCCACACCCCAGGCCGACAACCCTTTATTGTTCTACCTCGCCGCCTCCGGCACGGCAGCGAGTGTGGCTTTAGTTCAAGAGGAGGAGCTCGGCGGGAAGCTAATCCAACGCCCTGTCTACTTCGTTTCCGAAGTCCTCGCCGGAGCAAAGGCTAGGTACTCCGAGCTCGAAAAGGTGGCCTACGCACTCGTCATGGCCTCCCGAAAGCTCCGACACTACTTCCTGGCTCACGGCATCGTCATCCCGACTGCCTACCCGCTAGGGGACATGTTCCGGAACAAAGACGCCACCGGCCGCGTTGGAAAGTGGGCGGTGGAATTAGCCCCGTTCGGGATCTCCTTCGTCGCCCGGACAACCATCAAGTCCCAAATCCTCGCTGATTTCGTCGCAGAGTGGACGATGGCCCGCGAACCCAAGGGCGCCGAAGCAAGCGAAGGGGTTTGGACCGTCTTTTCAGACGGCGCTTACCAGGCCTCGGGGGCTGGGGCCGGAGCAGTCATTGTCTCCCCATCCGGCCAGCAGGCCCTGTATTCTGCCCGGCTGAACTTCAAGGCCACAAACAATATCGCCGAGTACGAAGGAGTCCTATTGGGGATCCGCAAGGCGCACGCGCTGGGAGCCGCGCGTGTGGTCATCAAGATCGATTCTCAAGTCGTCGCCGGGCACATCGACAAGAGTTTCCGGGCTAAGCACCCCGACCTCGCCTCATACCTCGACTCCATCCGCAAGTTCGAAGAAGCCTTCAAGGGTATATCCGTCCAAAACATTCCGCGAGGCGAAAACGGCCAAGCCGACGCCCTCACCAGGGCCGGGGCAGGGGCTCAAGCCTTGCCGCCAGGGGCTTTTTTCGAGGAGCTCACCCAACCTTCGGCGCCCCCTCGCAGCGAGGCACCCGCCTCCACCTCCTCGGACGAGCCCCCACCGCCACCTCAGCCAGCCCCAGTCCTGTGCACGGTTGACGCTGATTGGTGGGAGCCCATCCTACGCACGCTCGCAGGTAGCGAAGATGACCATCCTAGCCCAGACCAAGCTCGCCTGCAGCTCCGTGCGAGGTCATTTCAAGTTATCAATGGCATTCTATACAAGTCCGGCGTATGCACCCCGCTACTCCGCTGCATCTCACACTCGGACGGAGTTGCCATGCTCCGAGAAATCCACGGGGGGCTGTGCGGGAGCCACCTGGCACCGCGGGCTCTCGCAGGAAAGGCTCTCCGACAAGGCATATACTGGCCCACCGTCGTAGCCGACGCCGAAGAACTCGTCCGCACCTGCCAGGGTTGTCAGTGGATGGGGCGGCACAGTCACCGACCTCCAGCCAGCCTGCTACCCATCCCTCCGGTATGGCCTCTGGCCCGCTGGGGCATGGACCTCATCAGGCCACTCCCCAGAGCGAGAGGAAACCTGCGCTTTGCCGTTGTCGCCGTCGAATATTTTTCCAAGTGGGTCGAAGCGGAGCCATTAACCTCCATCACATCCCGAAGCGTCCAGAAATTCTTCTGGCAGAATATTGTGTGCCGTTTCGGAGTACCCAAGCAACTCACATTGGACAACGGAACGCAGTTCGACGCCGGACCCTTCCGGGCATTCTGCGATGAATTGGGAGTCCAGCTCTGCTTCGCCGCCGTGCGGCATCCCCATTCTAACGGAGCCGTGGAGCGAGCTAATGGGCACATCCTTTCGGGCCTCAATAAACGCATCGTCGGCTTAGCCAAAGGATTATGGCCCGACGAGCTGCCGAAGATCTTGAGGTCCATCCGGACAACCACTTCCCGGGCCACCGGCTTCACTCCATTCCGCCTCTTGTTCGGCGACGAAGCAATGACCCCAACGGAGCTCCGAGCCGGTTCGTTGCGTGTCACAGCACCCGAGGGCGAGGACGAGCGTACCATCTCCCTCGACCTGGCCGAAGAGACGCGGCTCCGGGCAGTCGCCAACCTATCCAAGTATCAGAAAGAGACCAAAGCTTGGTACGATCCCAAGGTCAAGCGCAATGAGTTCCAACCCGGGCACCTCGTCCTTCGCACGGTGATCGCTCCCACCAAGCTGGGCAACAAATGGGAAGGACCATACATTATCACAAGGTCTGGGCGACCGGGATCCTACCGGCTCGCCACCCTAGAAGGCGAAGAGCTGAAGCATACTTGGCATGCGGAGCACCTGAAGCGCTACTTTCCGTAGAGTCGTCACTGTATTCCGCTAACGGCCGATGGCCCCTGATCTTGTATCCTAATTGTGTAATAAAATCACCAGACCAATATTCTCGCCCAACACGAAATGCGCAACGACTCTAAGAATTTCGCTTCACCGAAGCTATCGGGTTCCGAGCCCCGGCTCGACGCACCCTCGTTATTGGGTTCCGAGCTCCGGCTCGACGCACACTCGCTATCGGGTTCCGAGCTCCGGCTCGACGCACCCTCGCTATCGGGTTCCGAGCTCCGGCTCGACGCACCCTCGCTATCGGGTTCTGGGCTCCGGCTCGACGCACCCTCGCTATCGGGTTTCGAGCTTCGGCTCGATGCACCCTTGCTATCGGGTTCCGAGCTCTGGCTCGGCGCACCCTCGCTATTGAGTTCCGAGCTCTGGCTCGATGCACCCTCGTTATCAGGTTCCAAGCTCAGGCTCAACGCACCCTCGTTAGTGGGTCCCGGGCTCTGACTCGACACTCCCTCGCACTCGGACTCCTAAATCCCGTCCGAAGTGTGCCGCCCCCGGTCGTGGATACATTCAACGCGCCTTCCTCCTAGCTGGTTAGCGCCCAGCCGGCCAACCGACTACCCGCTAAGGGGGGAGGGGAAGGAGCAAGGCGAAAGGCTTCGACAGCACATATCGGAAGCACGGAGGGCGTACAATGTTTATTACAAATCAAAGACGGAAAAGAAGAGTCAAGAGAAATTTTCATCCAAGCCAAGCAAGAAACGAAGACCCCCTCGGTCGGGCATGTGCCCAGGCACGCTTCGCGCGGACCTCTCCTTCCTTTTCTTCCGCTCCTCTTCCTTCTTCCGGGCACGAAAGGCCCTCTGGTCCTCCTGAAGCTGGGCCCAGCTGCGCAGGTTATCCCCCGGAAGGCGCTTCGTCTAAGCTGGCCTCCGTGTCGGACCAATCCACCGGCTCCGGAGACGAGGACGAAGAGCGGGATCCCGCCTCTTCTTCCTTAATGAAGCCCAGAACACCGCAAAGGATGTCAGGATCCACGCGCCCATCGCCGCTACGGGGGAGGACGAAGCGTGCTGGCCGGTTCGCCTTTAGGACCTCGAAGATGGCCCATTGATGTCGAAGAGCGTCGTCAAAATCAAGCACTTCGATATCGCGTTCGCAATCGTGGACACCCTAGATAAACCCCAAGAGGTACAAGTTAGCGCAGCGGAAGGTCGCAAAGAGGTTACACCTTCGGGTCTGGCTGGCGAGCCGAGGCCGGAGGCTTCGAAGGATCCGGAGGACCGCGGCCATGGAGCGCCTCCTCCAGCCAAGCTTTGATCGCCTCGGGGCCCTCGGTCTCCCAGACCGCCTTGAGCGCTTGCCAAGATCGATTCAGCGCGACGCTCGGCGTTCGAAGGTGATCTCCCACGAAGACGACCGGATGCGGGCTCGAAGGCGAAGGAAGCGGAATGCCGGACACCTCGAGATGGCGGAGGATTCCATAAGCGGCCACCCGAGCAGACACTTCGCCGTACTGCGTTACGGTCAAGTGTATCTGCCGGACGGCGGACTGAATGAACTTCACTCGGCGAAGCAAAGACTCCCGGGCGATGTCGAACGCGCCGCACCCGGTGCCGTAGCGCGCTAGCACCTTCCGGAGAGAGACCGCGGTGTCGGCCGCCGTTTTCCCCGCCTCAGCAAGAGCCTCGGTCATCTCCCCATTCCGGGTGGTGAGGTCCGCCTCAGTCCGCTCCATCTGGGCCACTCGTACCCGGAGGGACTCCGCGCTGGTCGCCACCTCTTCCCGAAGCCTGCTTTCCTCCGAGACCTGAGCTCAGAGAGAGGAAACCTCCGCCTCCAGCTCGTCGGTCTGGGCAACTCTGGTCCGGAGGGCGACAACTTCCGCCTCCAGCTCGTCGGCCCGGGCAGCTCGAGCCCGGAGCCCTTCCAATTCCGCAACACGAGCCTTGAGGGAGCCCATCTCTGCCACTTGGGCCTCAAGTGTTTCGGCCCTCGCCGCTTGGAGACGGAAGGCTTCTACTTCCGCCGCCCGCTCCCGAGCCAGTGCCTCCGCGGCATCCGCTCGAGCTGCGAGCCTCGCGGTCTCCGCCTCGCGGCGTTGGCATTCGGAGAGAAGGGCAATCATCTGGCCCTGCGCCAGGGCGACCACCTGCGTCCGGAGAGGGTTAGCAAGAGAAGGGCTAGAGGCTCACTGAAGGCATTCAAAGGACGTACCTGGCCCACTGCAGTCTCGATGGCCCGGCCGAGGTCCAGGCCATCGGACGCCCCCAGCTCCTCTATTACCGGGGCTTCACGGAGCCGCGGGTAATAGTTGTGGACCGGAGCCACCCTGGACGCGAAGTCCTCGCTGTTCGCCAGGAAGGGGCGCAGGAGGGGCACCGTAGCGCGCGCGCCCCGGTTGGAAGTAGGGCCCGAGGTGAGCCCCTGGCGCCCTCGGCCGCCTCCGGAGAAGCCCCTTCGGAGGCCCCCGCATCCACTCCGGCTCGCTGCTCTGAAGCCTCCGTCGCATCAATAGGGGCTGCGGACCTCTCGTCTGTGGCGTCGTCCCGGGGCAAGACGACTGGCTCGGCGACCCGGGCAGATGTGCCTGCGCAGATGAATGGGGTTGAAGTTCGAAGGAATCCCGGGGTCTGAAGAAAGACGGGTAAGCTATCTTACCTTCATCCGCGCCATCGCCAAGATCCTCCGAAGGCGGAGTCGGACCGGACGGGCTCGGGCGGAAGAAGAGGTCGTCGATGGAGTTCACGGGCGAACCCACCGCCGTCGCGGCGAGCTCGGCTTCCATGGCCTCGCGCCCTTTGACGGCCCCGAGGGGGTCGGCCAGCCCGCCGCGATCCAGGCTGTCTGTCACCCTGCTCCCGTGAGAGCCGACGGAGCCCCCCTCCGAAGTTGGTTGTCGCGGGGGAGAAGCCTCTGGAGGCGGTGTTGTCCGGGCGGCAGGGACCCCTTGCCTAGCCCCCGGCGCAGGGTTCTCGAAGCCCGAGCGAGGGAGAGCACCCTCGGTCCTCTCGGTGCCCGAGCGGACGGGCGGAATCGGGTCCGGAATCGCCGGAGGATCCCCCGACTCCGATTGAGCCCCGTCGCTAGATCCTCCTCCTTCAGAGCCGGAGGCGGAAGTTGGTTCCGGGGAAAGCTGCTTGGGCCCTTTCACTATCTTCTTCTTCTTCGAAGGGCGCCTGGGCGAGAGGCCACCGTCGGGATCGCCCACCTTCCTCTTCGAGACATCCCGAAGGGCCTCTCCCTCTGGAAGAGGCGGAGGCGTGAGCTCAAGAGCGCCCCACACTCGGTGGAAGCGCTCCCAGGAACCCACCAGTTCCAACCGTCGGGTGCGTTCGGCTTGGGTAGGGGCACCAAGGATCCCCTCCGCCACGCGGGCCACCTCTTCGGGGGTCCGGGCCACAAGCGATCCTGTAGTCCAAAGGTCAGAATCAAAATACCCTTCGAGCAGAAAGTAGAGTCAAGGTAAACAAGCGCAAATGCTTACCGAGTTGGCGGGAGAGCTTCGTTGGCATCGATTCATCTCGGCTGCTCCGGAGCGACGCCGGCCATTCTTCCTTTAGCGGAGGGATTTCAAGGGCCACGAATTCCTCCGCCAAGTCGCGCATGCTCATTCGGCGAGCAACGATCTGAAGAAGCTTGATCCTCACGGAGATCGAGTCGGAGTCAACTTCGACGCGCGCCTCCTTTCGGAACCAGATGTGGCGTGGAATTCCGGCGAGTCCGGAGCTAAGCCCCACATGGACGTAGAACCACCGGCTCACCCATTTGGAGTACCACCTCTCGTTGATGGCCTTCACCGGGAAGTGGTCCACGTACTTCCTCCGGAGTTGGAAATTAATACTTTCGAAAGCTAGTATCTGACCCCCCTTCTTCTTCGGCTGGTAGAGGGCCTCGTGCATCTCCGCGAAGACCTCCTCCCTTCCTTCACAGCCCTCGGCGCGCATGGCCCACTCGAAGATGGCGAGGCGGGCCATGGCGTTGGGAGACAGCTGCGGGAGCTCCACGTGGAACGCGTCCAGCACCCCAGCGAGGAGCTCCGAGGCGGGAAACCCCAGCCCCGCCTCGAAGAAAGCCTCGAAGACGACGACCTCGCCCTCTCGCGGCTGCGGGGCCGTCTCCCGACCTGGTCTCCTCGCCTGCGTCTCGGGACCAAGGCGGCCCCTGGTCGCCTGCTCGATCGACGCCCCCGTGCATGTAGATGGGCCAAGCTCCAAGGTCTGCTCTCGGAACCGCTCCGAGGCAGGACGAAGCTCGCGCAAGCCGCGTGTCTTTGATGGGCTGGTGGCCGCCGCCACCGCCACCGCCATCTGGCGCTGCAGAAAGCGCGGATCCATCGCCATTGCCAGGGCGTCACCTCTCGCCATCGCGCAAGGAGTAAGGAGAGGGCTAGCACTCAGGAAGCAAAGTGGGTGCAGGCTGGTGTGGCTGGAGCGTGTGCGATGAAGTCAGGAAGGAGGAACCAGACGCGTAGCACGTGGTATTTAAGTACGAAGCCGGCAGTTTCCTCTTCCGCTCGTTCCGCGTGTGAACGCAGCGGTTGCATGGCGCCTACATTTAATGTCTAACCGGCGCCTCGGGGCGCAGCGGTCTGCAGACGGTTCGCCTCCCCAACGCCGAGTGCACGCCTGCGGCATTAACTGCCTTGGGTGGCGTTAAGCCACCTCCTCGGGGCTGGAGCCCTATGGTCCAAGGCGCGTAAACGTCTGGGAGCCGGTCAAACTTCTCCCAACCCCTTGGGCAGTGGGACTCGAAGCGGACCTCCACCCCCGGTCCGGCCGCGCCTGCCCGCTCCAGAGCTCCTCCGCGTCCGTCGAAGGGGGTCGCACTCCGGCCAGGCCCGGCACCTCAACGTAAGTTACGTCCTTATGAAAGTTATCGGAATTATCATGTGCGCTTCCACCCTCTCTTAACGCAGGGCTCCCGAGAGGAAAGAAGTGAGGGGCTACTGTTGGGGGAGATAATCCCGACGGCCAGGGGGCCCACCGCTAGGAGGTCTGAAGCCAAGGATACCGGAGGCCACCTTCCAAGAGAAGGATACCGGAGGCCACCCTCCGGGAGAAGGCTGCTGGAGGCCGCCCTCCGGGAGAAGGTTTTCGGAGGTCCCCTTCCGGGAGAGGGGGGCCGGAGGCCTCCTTCCGGGAGACGAAGGCAGGAGGCCGTCCTCTGGTACAAGGACCCCGGAGGCCATCCCCCGTAAGGAAGATGTCGGAGGCCACCCTCCGGGAGAAAGATGTCGGAGGCCACCCTCCGGCAGAAGGTCGTCGGAGACCGCCCTCCGGGAGGGAATTGCCGAAGGCCCCTCCTTCGGGCCGCAGTAGCGAACCCGAGGGGCGCGTTGGCGGGAGAAGGACAGGACAAACGTACAGGGGACAGGATCGCGATCCTCTGAGCCGTGTCGGGCGGCGCAGGCAGCGTCCAACACGGCTGATACGCTGTCAGAGTCGAATCTTCTTGTCTGTACTATATATAGTCCGTTTTGTCTGTATTGTCGACCGGCGGTTGGCCGGGTAGCCGTTGGCGTTCCAGAGGCGCTTGGCCTCTGGACGGGGCGCCTTATAAATACCCCCCAACTACAGTTGTAATGGCACAAGCTCAAGGAGTATTGAATACAGCACCCTCATTTCCACCAAGAAAACCTGCTGGTCCGATCCGTCGTTCCAACAACTAATATGCTCGATCGTGGAGATCGAGTCTTGTCCCAAAAACTTGGTGATGACGGGTACCTTTTATCGAGCAGACAACAGTACTCGATTGAACCATTCTAGGTATGGCCACCGATAGATTTATGTTTTCTCTTTTGGCTTCAGCCCGAATTGATCTCTAATGACTTTCATGATCCGATTCACCCAGTCGTCTTCTTGCTGCCCCGACATTGGATATTGGTTAGGTGTTGGGGCCTATTGATACTACACTTGCCGGACGACATTGTTCCTGTACTACCCTTCATCAATATAGGGTTGTGCCCATAGTATGTCGTCCAATGATACCTAGGAGGGATTCCATTGTGTTGGTGTAAAAGATTACGCTAACAGGTTTCTGAAGATTAGAAACTAACAAACTAAGTGTTTGCGAAGAAAACTATTCCAAGCCTCCAAAAGGATAATAACTTAGAATAGTTAAAAGTGTATATTGAATAACTTGTATTCGGTCCCTATTACAGGGTTTAACGGGGGATATTAATAGGCCCAAATATTAAGGAAAAGACCTCTTTACCCCTTTATTACAACCGACATAGTGGAAACTATTCGGTACCCTTAATAGGGCTCAAATGGTAAAAGACTAATCTAATGAAAGAAGATAAGTCTTCCATCTTAGCTGGCAAAGAAGTTCCTGGAAAAGTCCAAGTTCGAAGGTATACTCCGAACTAGAGCCCGTCATCATACTTTGAACTTGACTTGATGCATCTCCGAAATTATATGTTGGAAGTCTTCGTCTTAATCACCAGTCTTTATCTCGTCACTGCAATAACCCTGAAGATGGAATATTTTCCCCCAACAGTAGCCCCTCAAATACGCTTCTCCGCTAAATCTGTAATGTTAGGAGAGCAGTATACGCAAGAAAAATAATCATGTGTAGGGGTTAGCAGATTTAAATCATCTCTGAACTACGTGGAGATGTAAACATCGAATTAGTTTTTAATAAAATTACTTTCGAAGTAACTTAGAACTAACTCGAAAAGTTAGAAAGCCTTTTTAGACTTAGAAAAAATAGCCGTTAGCTTCTTTCTTCTAACGGAAGTTACGGAATGCTTTAATTTCGGAGCAAAGTAACGATTGGGAATGCGAAACGACACAGGCAAACGGTAAAAAATCAGGGTCTGGGCTATAAATAAAGGGCCCAAACCCTTCTTGAGTACCTTTTCACTGCTTTCGTGCAAACAAGCCATCACCCGAGCCCTAGCCGCCATTTTTCCTCTGAAACAATCCTCCAGATCCAATGGCGAAAACTAGTTTCAAGGGTCCTGGAGCGACTTCAGCCTTGGCCCAGCAGCAAGCTGCAGCGGCGGCAGCAGCTGCATCATCAGCGATGGCAACTCCAAATCCTTCAGTAGCGGTAATGGCGCCGGTGGGTGGAAATCCCCAAAATGTCGGTCCCCAAGACCTCTTTCCGGCGTCGACGAAGTATACAGACCCGTCTTATCAACTGGGTCCGTCAACCTGTAGAAGGGAATCGCTTGCGGCTGCAGTAGAAGGCAAGATTAGTTCGGGGGTTATGATTCGCAAACCTGGGAAGGAAATCATTCCGTCACCAAGACCCGGAGAAGTAGTCGTCTTCGAAGCTGGTTTGGGGCTTCCGGTGGTAGACTTCTTAGCGGAAGTTTTAGACTTGTTCTACGTCACCCTCCCCCAGCTTTCTCCGAATGCGGTAGCACGTCTTGCCATCTTCGAATGGGCGTTGCGAGCCGAAGGTTGTGAAGGAAGTGCAGAGATCTTCGCATCACTGCATAGAGCTTCATGCCAACCGAAAACCTTCGTAGGCCCCGGAGGTGAAAAGCTGGTAGTGGCCTTCGGAAGTATCAATTTTAGACTTCGAGACGAGTATGCTCTCCGATTTCCTACTAAAGCCATCAATGCCAGATGGTACACCGATTGGATCTTGAAATGGTTTTACACCAAAGTTGGGGCGAGAAGCCGTCTAGCTGGGCCTTTACAAGACATCAACTTCCGAAAGGAAGCCCTTGTACATCCAGATCCAGGTCAGCTCGAAGCTCGCCTCAGCTTACTTCAAAAGATCAGTCATCGGTTGAGCATGCGAGACTTAGCCGAAGAATTCCTCAGGCTTCAAATCCCTCCCCTGATGGCCAACTGGCCAATCACTTTCGAAGAGGATTCGGAAGGTGGTCTTCGGAAAATTTCTTCAACTTCGAGTCCTGCAGGTAACTTCGAAAATAACATACTCTATGTATATTTATTCGAAGAGTTAACGAACTTAACTCATTTTTCAGCTTCTTCAGCCTCTATAACTTCGGAGCAAATCGTACGAGCTTCGGAGAAGATTTTGGGCGTCCCAACTCTGACCGAGAAAGAATGGAGAATCAAATTGGTTGGTAGTTGGGAGCGATCCAACCGAGTATGGAGGCTACTCGAAGTGATTCCGCCCCCTTTGGTGGATTGGGTACCTTCGGAGAAAGGGCCTAAGAAGAGGAAAGCCGAAGCTGGAACTTCGAGCTCTGCCAAGACTCCGGTAAAAAAGGTAGCTCGAAAGCCAAAAATTCCTGCGCCTTCGAGTCCAAGAGCTTCAATCTCTGATTCTCAAGAGGATGAAGGCAGGTTGCTCGTGAGGCTGATTGACGAGGATGCAACCCAACAACATACACATATTGAAGATGATGCGAGCGTGCCGGAGTCTCAAGTCAACCTCGAACAAGAGAGGACTCCGGCTGCTCAAGAAGATTTACCTCAAGAAGGAGTCCTTCGAGACGGAGCCCCTATGTATGAAAGCGGAGTCGAAGTTACCGCAGCTTCGATTCCGGATGAGATAACTACGGTTGTTCAAGAAGATGCTCCGACAGTCGAAGATTTGAATGTTGACTCTAACGAAGAGCTTGCCTTCGACCCGCCAAGCAGCCCAATGCTCACCCGCCGCCAAAATGTCAAAGGTAAACTTCGCATAATTCTTTTGTTCTTTTTTCCTGCGAAATTATACAATGTATAATACCTTTGTTTTTTTAGAGTCCACTTCCATGGAAGAGGTCTGTCCCGAAGATACAATTCCTGGACCTTCGACAACTTCGGAGCCAATTCCAAGAGCCACTCGGATGGGGCCTGGAAAAGGCAAAGGGAAGATGGACCCCCTCCCTGCTCCGAGCTCAGGATCAACTCCGTTTGAGTCAACAAACGAGAGCCAAGTTACTGAGGGGGGCCAGTCTACTGGGGCTCCGAAGACCACAGCTCAGCACTCCGGGCCTTCGCCAAGCGAAGATGACCAGCAAGCCTTGAGCATGCTCCCCCTTCTAGCTCATTTCTTGGAGCGAAGAACTGGGCTTTGGGCTTTGCTCGAGCCTTTGGATCGAGCTAGTCGCGAAGTCGGGGAGACGGACTTGGTGGCTATCTTGAGCGAGGTGGAGAGTTCAGAGCTTAACGCTGCCATGGAACGCGCCGCATACCAGGTACGAAGTATCTGCAAAACAACATCAAATTTATATACAAATAATTTCTCACCTTGGTTTTTTCTTTTCGCAGCAAACAGTCTTGGCCCGAGCTGCGAACATCTCAAATGAACGTGGAAGCGTTTGCCTTCGAGAAGAAAATGCAACTCTTCAACGAAATCTTACTATCTCCAAAGGTCGAGTGGCCCACATGGACAACATGGTTTCAACGGAGCGCAGGGCCAGACAAAGCTTGGAGGCTGCAAACAAGGAGCTCGAAGCAGAAAAAATTGTGCTTCGAGCAGAAATTGAAAAGATGCGGGCGGAGCACGCTACTGCGGGGGCCGAGCTTGTTAGACTCCGAGAAGAAGCTAGCCAGCTACTGAATCAGAAGAATTCTTTAGCTACAGAGGCAGCTAGGCTCTCTGGAGTAGTAGGAGAGCTAACTTTGACGAAGGATGCATTAATTGAAGATAAGCTGAAGTCTGAGAAGGTAGCTGCGGAGGTCATGGACCAATTGTTAGGCGTTCTGGAGTACTTCGGTACTACTGGGACGCTTCCTTCGGATGACAACATCTCTCTGCTGCACCGGCTGAAGAGGATCCAAGGAGCAGCGAAGCAAATGAAGACAGCAGGCATTCGGTACGGAGAAATCTCCGGACAAGTGGCTGCTGTCGGCATACTTCATTACTACGAAGATTTGGGTCGATCAATAACTCCGAGCGCAGGAGAGGGTCCCATTACCTTCGATGACGACCCGCTTCTTACTCCCTCCGAGGGTGTGGCCGCTGCTTGGCAAGCCTTTAAAACTTCATGGAGAGCCGAAGGTCGCTCTGCGTTCAAGGCCTGGATTGACGAAGGACAACGCCAGAAGCAGGCTCGGTCCCAAGCTTTGAGCAGTCAGACCCCTCCAAACCCGCAGGTTTAGAATTATCTTAGGATCTTCAACTATGTAAAGCACTACACTTTTGTACATTTATGAATGAAGATTTGTTTATCATGTTTTTAGGCTTTGCCTCATATGGAAGATGTCGAAGTGTTAGATGCTAACGACGAACTTCGCTTATTATGGGCTACCTTCGATATCTTAAAACTTCACAAGCGCCCTCGATTTCTAGTTCCTCGAGATAGTTCTGGAGTGATTACGTCCGAAATAAGAAAAGATATATTATCTTGTATTAAAGAGGAAGAAAAAGAAGTTAACTTGGAAACTTCATCTTCTGAAGACATTATATGGTCCGAAGACGAAGAAGAAGCTCAAGGTAAAATCTTGAAGAACTTGGAAGTTGGGAAAGGAGTCCCGAACGGCTTCGAACTTGGGCCGAGCTTCAACAAGAACAAAAAGACTTTAGAGCTTCGAAGGGAGGTAGAAGAGTTAAACGCAAGGTTGTTAGAACTCCCGGCAATGGAACTAGTCGTTCCAACCCTAGCTCTAGAGATCGAAGAGGTCTTCGATTCCTTCTTGGTATAGATACCAATTTTTCATGATGTAATCATATTTGTTCGAATAATAAATATCGATTTAAAATTGTCTCCCTATTTATTAGCCCCTCTTTGGGCATAAGCAACTTCGAACTGTATTCAAAGATGGTTAGGCGCAAAGAAAAACTTAGGAGTACAATTTTGGGGGTTCGGAGCCCCTCAGTAATTTAAAGATCGACTAAAATCTTATAAAATGTCTTCGACTATTTGTAGTCTGAAGATTGGCAACTTAATACCTTATGCTCTTGAAAGAAATCACTTGAGATAACTTTCTGGACACTTTAGTGTCTTAGATAATTTGTCACTTTGGACTTTATTAACAGACATTCGAAGCTCATGGCTCAAACTCTGTTTTGTTTTGGCCTCCTTCGGCTCTTTTTTGCGAATTCTGTCAAACCAGTGGTTTGGAGTTCGTAGTGGTCTCTTTGGACTCTTTTTACGGGTACTTACAAGCCGATGGCTTGGGCTCCGCATTATTTGGTCTCTTTGGACTCTTTTTATGGATGTCTTCCAGCCGGTGGCTTGGACTCCGCATTCTCTGGTTTTTGGGCTCTTTTACGGATGTCTTCAAGCCGGTGGCTTGGACTCCGGATTATGTCAACCCACCACCTCAGAAAATATGATTCAAATTAATGACACTTCCCTCTCGGTCAACTCCGTGGTACCAGTGCGTCCACTCGGAAGCTGGAAGTTTATGAGGGGTAGGCACTATCTGAACCATATGCTTTATTGATTCGAAAAGTGATTACACATGATTACAAGGAGCCCTTATGCGAAGTATCGCTTTAGGTGCTCCGCAGGCCAAGTATGTGCTAACTCTTCACCTTCCAAATTAGCTAATTTAAAAGAGCCAGGACGTCCTGAACGAACAATTAAGTATGGACCTTCCCATTTATTTCCTAATTTTCCTGGCGCTATGATGCTTCGTAAAACGAGATGACCCGGTCTAAGCTCATTGATCTTGACTTTCGGGTCGAACCAAGTCTTCGTCTGTTGTTGATACTTCGTCAAATTGGCTACAGCTCGAAGTCTTGTCTCTTCTGTTAAGTCTAGCGAAGCTTGTCTTTCTCCTTCAATCTCTGGTTCGGTGCTGCGAAGTGATCCTCCTTTGAGCTCCGTTGGAGTCATAGCTTCATCTCCGAAAAGCAGTCTGAATGGAGTGAAACCTGTGGACCTCGTTTGCATAGTTCGAATGGACCATAAATCTTCGGAAGTTCTTCGGTCCACAGTCCTTTTGCTAATCCAACTATCCTTCGATTTAGCCCTGACAAAATATTTCCATTGGCTCTTTCTACAGCTCCATTAGACTGAGGATGTCTCACTGCAGCAAAACATAATTGGATCCCTAGCTCTTCGCAAAACTTCCTGAAAGGTTCTGCATCGAACTGTGTTCCATTATCAACTGTGAGTTGTCTAGGCACTCCGAACCGGCAAATGATCCTCTTC